>JAQNBH010000005.1:25890239-25922519 GCA_028752905.1 Cladorhizidae sp. MBARI D1340-BT2 | reverse complement strand
TTCCAGTGCAAGTAATAGTGCACTCAGTTCCAGTGCAACTAATAGTGCACTCAGTTCCAGTGCAAGCAATAGTGCACTCAGTTCCAGTGCAAGTAATAGTGCACTCAGTTCAGTGCAAGCAATAGTGCACTCAGTTCCAGTGCAAGTAATAGTGCACTCAGTTCCAGTGCAAGTAATAGTGCACTCAGTTCCAGTGCAAGCAATAGTGCACTCAGTTCCAGTGCAAGTAATAGTGCACTCAGTTCCAGTGCAAGTAATAGTGCACTCAGTTCCAGTGCAAGTAATAGTGCACTCAGTTCCAGTGCAAGTAATAGTGCACTCAGTTCCAGTGCAAGCAATAGTGCACTCAGTTCCAGTGCAAGCAATAGTGCACTCAGTTCCAGTGCAAGTAATAGTGCACTCAGTTCCAGTGCAAGTAATAGTGCACTCAGTTCCAGTGCAAGTAATAGTGCACTCAGTTCCAGTGCAAGTAATAGTGCACTCAGTTCCAGTGCAAGTAATAGTGCACTCAGTTCCAGTGCAAGCAATAGTGCACTCAGTTCCAGTGCAAGTAATAGTGCACTCAGTTCCAGTGCAAGTAATAGTGCACTCAGTTCCAGTGCAAGTAATAGTGCACTCAGTTCCAGTGCAAGTAATAGTGCACTCAGTTCCAGTGCAAGTAATAGTGCACTCAGTTCCAGTGCAAGTAATAGTGCACTCAGTTCCAGTGCAAGTAATAGTGCACTCAGTTCCAGTGCAAGTAATAGTGCACTCAGTTCCAGTGCAAGTAATAGTGCACTCAGTTCCAGTGCAAGTAATAGTGCACTCAGTTCCAGTGCAAGTAATAGTGCACTCAGTTCCAGTGCAAGTAATAGTGCACTCAGTTCCAGTGCAAGTAATAGTGCACTCAGTTCCAGTGCAAGTAATAGTGCACTCAGTTCCAGTGCAAGTAATAGTGCACTCAGTTCCAGTGCAAGTAATAGTGCACTCAGTTCCAGTGCAAGTAATAGTGCACTCAGTTCCAGTGCAAGCAATAGTGCACTCAGTTCCAGTGCAAGCAATAGTGCACTCAGTTCCAGTGCAAGTAATAGTGCACTCAGTTCCAGTGCAAGTAATAGTGCACTCAGTTCCAGTGCAAGTAATAGTGCACTCAGTTCCAGTGCAAGTAATAGTGCACTCAGTTCCAGTGCAAGTAATAGTGCACTCAGTTCCAGTGCAAGTAATAGTGCACTCAGTTCCAGTGCAAGTAATAGTGCACTCAGTTCCAGTGCAAGCAATAGTGCACTCAGTTCCAGTGCAAGTAATAGTGCACTCAGTTCCAGTGCAAGTAATAGTGCACTCAGTTCCAGTGCAAGTAATAGTGCACTCAGTTCCAGTGCAAGCAATAGTGCACTCAGTTCCAGTGCAAGTAATAGTGCACTCAGTTCCAGTGCAAGTAATAGTGCACTCAGTTCCAGTGCAAGTAATAGTGCACTCAGTTCCAGTGCAAGTAATAGTGCACTCAGTTCCAGTGCAAGTAATAGTGCACTCAGTTCCAGTGCAAGTAATAGTGCACTCAGTTCCAGTGCAAGTAATAGTGCACTCAGTTCCAGTGCAAGTAATAGTGCACTCAGTTCCAGTGCAAGTAATAGTGCACTCAGTTCCAGTGCAAGCAATAGTGCACTCAGTTCCAGTGCAAGCAATAGTGCACTCAGTTCCAGTGCAAGCAATAGTGCACTCAGTTCCAGTGCAAGCAATAGTGCACTCAGTTCCAGTGCAAGTAATAGTGCACTCAGTTCCAGTGCAAGCAATAGTGCACTCAGTTCCAGTGCAAGTAATAGTGCACTCAGTTCCAGTGCAAGTAATAGTGCACTCAGTTCCAGTGCAAGCTAATAGTGCACTCAGTTCCAGTGCAAGTAATAGTGCACTCAGTTCCAGTGCAAGTAATAGTGCACTCAGTTCCAGTGCAAGTAATAGTGCACTCAGTTCCAGTGCAAGTAATAGTGCACTCAGTTCCAGTGCAAGCAATAGTGCACTCAGTTCCAGTGCAAGTAATAGTGCACTCAGTTCCAGTGCAAGTAATAGTGCACTCAGTTCCAGTGCAAGTAATAGTGCACTCAGTTCCAGTGCAAGTAATAGTGCACTCAGTTCCAGTGCAAGTAATAGTGCACTCAGTTCCAGTGCAAGTAATAGTGCACTCAGTTCCAGTGCAAGTAATAGTGCACTCAGTTCCAGTGCAAGTAATAGTGCACTCAGTTCCAGTGCAAGTAATAGTGCACTCAGTTCCAGTGCAAGTAATAGTGCACTCAGTTCCAGTGCAAGTAATAGTGCACTCAGTTCCAGTGCAAGTAATAGTGCACTCAGTTCCAGTGCAAGCAATAGTGCACTCAGTTCCAGTGCAAGTAATAGTGCACTCAGTTCCAGTGCAAGCAATAGTGCACTCAGTTCCAGTGCAAGCAATAGTGCACTCAGTTCCAGTGCAAGTAATAGTGCACTCAGTTCCAGTGCAAGTAATAGTGCACTCAGTTCCAGTGCAAGTAATAGTGCACTCAGTTCCAGTGCAAGTAATAGTGCACTCAGTTCCAGTGCAAGTAATAGTGCACTCAGTTCCAGTGCAAGTAATAGTGCACTCAGTTCCAGTGCAAGTAATAGTGCACTCAGTTCCAGTGCAAGTAATAGTGCACTCAGTTCCAGTGCAAGTAATAGTGCACTCAGTTCCAGTGCAAGTAATAGTGCACTCAGTTCCAGTGCAAGTAATAGTGCACTCAGTTCCAGTGCAAGCAATAGTGCACTCAGTTCCAGTGCAAGTAATAGTGCACTCAGTTCCAGTGCAAGTAATAGTGCACTCAGTTCCAGTGCAAGTAATAGTGCACTCAGTTCCAGTGCAAGTCAATAGTGCACTCAGTTCCAGTGCAAGCAATAGTGCACTCAGTTCCAGTGCAAGTAATAGTGCACTCAGTTCCAGTGCAAGTAATAGTGCACTCAGTTCCAGTGCAAGTAATAGTGCACTCAGTTCCAGTGCAAGTAATAGTGCACTCAGTTCCAGTGCAAGTAATAGTGCACTCAGTTCCAGTGCAAGTAATAGTGCACTCAGTTCCAGTGCAAGCAATAGTGCACTCAGTTCCAGTGCAAGTAATAGTGCACTCAGTTCCAGTGCAAGTAATAGTGCACTCAGTTCCAGTGCAAGTAATAGTGCACTCAGTTCCAGTGCAAGTAATAGTGCACTCAGTTCCAGTGCAAGCAATAGTGCACTCAGTTCCAGTGCAAGCAATAGTGCACTCAGTTCCAGTGCAAGCAATAGTGCACTCAGTTCCAGTGCAAGCAATAGTGCACTCAGTTCCAGTGCAAGCAATAGTGCACTCAGTTCCAGTGCAAGTAATAGTGCACTCAGTTCCAGTGCAAGTAATAGTGCACTCAGTTCCAGTGCAAGTAATAGTGCACTCAGTTCCAGTGCAAGTAATAGTGCACTCAGTTCCAGTGCAAGCAATAGTGCACTCAGTTCCAGTGCAAGCAATAGTGCACTCAGTTCCAGTGCAAGCAATAGTGCACTCAGTTCCAGTGCAAGTAATAGTGCACTCAGTTCCAGTGCAAGTAATAGTGCACTCAGTTCCAGTGCAAGTAATAGTGCACTCAGTTCCAGTGCAAGCAATAGTGCACTCAGTTCCAGTGCAAGCAATAGTGCACTCAGTTCCAGTGCAAGTAATAGTGCACTCAGTTCCAGTGCAAGTAATAGTGCACTCAGTTCCAGTGCAAGTAATAGTGCACTCAGTTCCAGTGCAAGTAATAGTGCACTCAGTTCCAGTGCAAGTAATAGTGCACTCAGTTCCAGTGCAAGTAATAGTGCACTCAGTTCCAGTGCAAGTAATAGTGCACTCAGTTCCAGTGCAAGCAATAGTGCACTCAGTTCCAGTGCAAGCAATAGTGCACTCAGTTCCAGTGCAAGCAATAGTGCACTCAGTTCCAGTGCAAGTAATAGTGCACTCAGTTCCAGTGCAAGTAATAGTGCACTCAGTTCTAGTGCAAGTAATAGTGCACTCAGTTCCAGTGCAAGTAATAGTGCACTCAGTTCCAGTGCAAGTAATAGTGTACTCAGTTCCAGTGCAAGCAATAGTGCACTCAGTTCCAGTGCAAGTAATAGTGCACTCAGTTCCAGTGCAAGTAATAGTGCACTCAGTTCCAGTGCAAGCAATAGTGCACTCAGTTCCAGTGCAAGTAATAGTGCACTCAGTTCCAGTGCAAGTAATAGTGCACTCAGTTCCAGTGCAAGTAATAGTGCACTCAGTTCCAGTGCAAGTAATAGTGCACTCAGTTCCAGTGCAAGTAATAGTGCACTCAGTTCCAGTGCAAGTAATAGTGCACTCAGTTCCAGTGCAAGTAATAGTGCACTCAGTTCCAGTGCAAGTAATAGTGCACTCAGTTCCAGTGCAAGTAATAGTGCACTCAGTTCCAGTGCAAGTAATAGTGCACTCAGTTCCAGTGCAAGCAATAGTGCACTCAGTTCCAGTGCAAGTAATAGTGCACTCAGTTCCAGTGCAAGTAATAGTGCACTCAGTTCCAGTGCAAGTAATAGTGCACTCAGTTCCAGTGCAAGCAATAGTGCACTCAGTTCCAGTGCAAGCAATAGTGCACTGAGTTCCAGTGCAAGCAATAGTGCACTCAGTTCCAGTGCAAGTAATACTGCACTCAGTTCCAGTGCAAGTAATAGTGCACTCAGTTCCAGTGCAAGCAATAGTGCACTCAGTTCCAGTGCAAGCAATAGTGCACTCAGTTCCAGTGCAAGTAATAGTGCACTCAGTTCCAGTGCAAGTAATAGTGCACTCAGTTCCAGTGCAAGTAATAGTGCACTCAGTTCCAGTGCAAGTAATAGTGCACTCAGTTCCAGTGCAAGTAATAGTGCACTCAGTTCCAGTGCAAGTAATAGTGCACTCAGTTCCAGTGCAAGTAATAGTGCACTCAGTTCCAGTGCAAGTAATAGTGCACTCAGTTCCAGTGCAAGTAATAGTGCACTCAGTTCCAGTGCAAGTAATAGTGCACTCAGTTCCAGTGCAAGTAATAGTGCACTCAGTTCCAGTGCAAGTAATAGTGCACTCAGTTCCAGTGCAAGTAATAGTGCACTCAGTTCCAGTGCAAGTAATAGTGCACTCAGTTCCAGTGCAAGTAATAGTGCACTCAGTTCCAGTGCAAGTAATAGTGCACTCAGTTCCAGTGCAAGTAATAGTGCACTCAGTTCCAGTGCAAGTAATAGTGTACTCAGTTCAAGATAATGCCACACACTTGCACTGCACAAGTTTATGATTGAGGCAGAAGAAGACAAAAGACAAAACTGATACTAAAACAGCCACACCCCTTCCCCACCCACCCTACCTCCCACTGGACAAGGCACTGAGTACACACACACATACACACACGGTATATGTATGTGAACATGCCTCCTTCCAAAGAGCACAGATCCCTACACTGTTATGCGTGCACTTACATGTAGGTGATAAGCAGCCAAGCCAAGCCAAGGTGAGTGCATGGTGGTCACTTGCTCAAGCAGCCAAGCAAGGTGTGGTGGTCACTTGCTCAAGCAGCCAAGCCAAGGTGAGAGCATGATGGTGGTGTCTTGCTCAAGCAGCCAAGCCAAGGTGAGTGCATGATGGCGGTCACTTGCTCAAGCAGCCAAGCCAAGGTGAGTGCATGGTGGTCACTTGCTCAAGAAGCCAAGCAAGGTGAGTGCATGATGTGGTCACTTGCTCAAGCAGCCAAGCCAAGGTGAGTGCATGATGGTGGTCACTTGCTCAAGCAGCCAAGCAAGGTGAGTGCATGATGGTGGTCACTTGCTCAAGCAGCCAAGCAAGGTGAGTGCATGATGGTCACTTGCTCAAGCAGCCAAGCCAAGGTGAGTGCATGATGGTGGTCACTTGCTCAAGCAGCCAAGCAAGGTGAGTGCATGATGGTCACTTGCTCAAGCAGCCAAGCAAGGTGAGTGCATGATGGTGGTCACTTGCTCAAGCAGCCAAGCAAGGTGAGTGCATGATGGTCACTTGCTCAAGCAGCCAAGCCAAGGTGAGTGCATGATGGTGGTCACTTGCTCAAGCAGCCAAGCAAGGTGAGTGCATGATGGTCACTTGCTCAAGCAGCCAAGCCAAGGTGAGTGCATGATGGTGGTGACTTGCTCAAGCAGCCAAGCAAGGTGAGTGCATGATGGTGGTGACTTGCTCAAGCAGCCAAGCCAAGGTGAGTGCATGATGGTCACTTGCTCAAGCAGCCAAGCAAGGTGAGTGCATGATGGTGGTCACTTGCTCAAGCAGCCAAGCCAAGGTGAGAGCATGATGGTGGTGACTTGCTCAAGCAGCCAAGCCAAGGTGAGTGCATGATGGTCACTTGCTCAAGCAGCCAAGCCAAGGCGAGTGCATGATGGTGGTGACTTGCTCAAGCAGCCAAGCCAAGGTGAGTGCATGATGGTCACTTGCTCAAGCAGCCAAGCAAGGTGAGTGCATGATGTGGTCACTTTCTCAAGCAGCCAAGCAAGGTGAGTGCATGATGGTCACTTGCTCAAGCAGCCAAGCCAAGGTGAGTGCATGATGTGGTCACTTGCTCAAGCAGCCAAGCCAAGGTGAGTGCATGGTGGTCACTTGCTCAAGCAGCCAAGCCAAGGTGAGTGCATGATGGTGGTGACTTGCTCAAGCAGCCAAGCAAGGTGAGTGCATGATGGTCACTTGCTCAAGCAGCCAAGCCAAGGTGAGTGCATGATGTGGTCACTTGCTCAAGCAGCCAAGCCAAGGTGAGTGCATGATGGTGGTGACTTGCTCAAGCAGCCAAGCCAAGGTGAGTGCATGATGGAGGTCACTTGCTCAAGCAGCCAAGCCAAGGTGAGTGCATGATGGTGGTGACTTGCTCAAGCAGCCAAGCCAAGGTGAGTGCATGATGGTGGTGACTTGCTCAAGCAGCCAAGCAAGGTGAGTGCATGATGGTGGTGACTTGCTCAAGCAGCCAAGCAAGGTGAGTGCATGATGGTCACTTGCTCAAGCAGCCAAGCAAGGTGAGTGCATGATGGTGGTCACTTGCTCAAGCAGCCAAGCAAGGTGAGTGCATGATGGTCACTTGCTCAAGCAGCCAAGCCAAGGTGAGTGCATGATGGTGGTCACTTGCTCAAGCAGCCAAGCAAGGTGAGTGCATGATGGTCACTTGCTCAAGCAGCCAAGCCAAGGTGAGTGCATGGTGGTCACTTGCTCAAGAAGCCAAGCAAGGTGAGTGCATGATGGTGGTGACTTGCTCAAGCAGCCAAGCCAAGGTGAGTGCATGGTGGTCACTTGCTCAAGAAGCCAAGCAAGGTGAGTGCATGATGGTGGTGACTTGCTCAAGCAGCCAAGCAAGGTGAGTGCATGGTGAGTGGCAACCAAAGCAGCGTTCCTTCAGTCAAATGAAGTTTATCTTCACTTTAGACTTCGTGACATTGATCATGGCCGACTGATGTGTACTGCTATCGAGCGGCCTCAGCTCTCAACTTGACTTCAATGAAATCTTGGACGTATACAAACAGCAAAATCATAGAAAAGTCTTGTCATGTTTGTTAGCTACATTATAATTGGGAGGAGAGGGAGGACACTTGGGACTATCCTGGGGTGTCGCAAAATGCACCACTTGGAGCTTGGACTCTGGAATGGTTATGTAATCCCAGGAAGTATTCCATGCTGTGTGGTCACATCCTCACTAGAGACATCCCAGAACAGTCCCATGATGCTTGGCATTCCATGCTGTGTGGTCTGCTACCCCTAATAAGGAGATGCCAGGCAAGTCCCAGGAATCACAGCATTCTGTGATGCATACATAGTGACACACCACAGGATATCCTAACTATCCCGGACGTCGTGGGATACAGTGGGAGAGGTTACAGCATTATTGCACACACAGACCTCGCAAATGAAGAAAAGCTTCCATGATACCCTCTTGACAACCCTAGAAGCACGTGCCCTCACAAACCAAGCACAAGCATCCACGACAATCTCATGACAACCCTAGAAGCACATGCCCTTGCAAATGACATCCATGACAACCTCATGACAACCCTAGAATCACATGCCCATGCAAATGACATCCATGACAACCTCATGACAACCCTAGAATCACATGCCCATGCAAATGACATCCATGACAACCTCATGACAACCCTAGAAGCACATGCCCATGACACAAGCATCCATGACAACCTCATGACAACCCTAGAAGCACATGCCCATGAAAATGACACTTGTAAGCATCCATGACAACCTCATGACAACCCTAGAAGCACAGGCCCATGACACAAGCATCCATGACCACCTCATGACAACCCTAGAAGCATATGCCCATGCACATGCCCATGCAAATGACACAAGCATCCATGACAACCCCATGACAACCCTAGAAGCGCATGCCCATGCACATGCCCATGCAAATGACACAAGCATCCATGACAACCCCATGACAACCCTAGAAGCGCATGCCCATGCACATGCCCATGCAAATGACACAAGCATCCATGACAACCTCATGACAACCCTAGAAGCACATGCCCATGCACATGCCCATGCAAATGACACAAGCATCCATGACAACCTCATGCCGCATGACACCCCTAGAAGCACATGCCCTCGCAAACTTCTGAGCTTTAGTTCGTACATGTATCATGGGCAGGTTAATATTCACGCAGACAACAATTAGCGCCAAAATGAAGTGCACAGACACCAGACATGCCCACCTAATGTTAATGGCCAACTACGAACCTTGTGCAAGTTATTAAGCACTCAAGTACACGCCTCTTTTCCTAAGACTTCAGACTTTGAACTCATCATTTGCTAGTTCTTATTTTGCTGGGTGGCAAAGGTCAGCTCAACCACAGTGCAAGCATATATGTACATACATGTATGCACACACACAGAGGAAACCAGCTCCAATCTCACCCTGCGAGGGGAAACATTTGTGATTATATGCGGAGAGGAAACCAGCTCCAATCTCACCCAGCGAGGGGAAACATTTGTGATTATATGCAGAGAGGAAATCAGGTCCGCGAGAGGAAACGTTTGTGATTATAAGCAGAGAGGAAATCAGGTCCAACCTCACCCCGCGAGAGGAAACATTTGTGATTATAAGCAGAGAGGAAATCAGGTCCAACCTCACCCAGCGAGAGGAAACATTTGTTTATAAGCACAGGAAACATTTGTGAAGAGAGGAAATCAGGTCCAACCTCACCCAGCGAGAGGAAACATTTGTGATTATAAGCAGAGAGGAAATCAGGTCCAACCTCACCCAGCGGGGAAACATTTGTGATTATAAGCAGAGAGGAAATCAGGTCCAACCTCACCCAGCGAGAGGAAACATTTGTGATTATAAGCAGAGAGGAAATCAAGTCCAACCTCACCCAGCGAGGGGATATATGCATGCACACAAAGTCAGCCTCCCTCGCCTTCAACACAAGGAAATCGTTATGTGTTCAAGTAATGTCAGCTCATACCATAGCACCACCACGCCCCCTAACAATTAGCTGTGAGGGGTGAGGACTGGATCTGCTCCGGCTTCCATGTAGTCATGCATGCACAGCAAGCAGACTAAAGCAACCTAGGGGGGTGGGGGAGGAGGATGACGATTACGAGGTGGGCAGGATGTTTACGAGGTGGTCAAGAGAAATCTGGGGGTCTTGCAGCGCCATATAGTTTCAAGTATCATGCCGATAAATTAATTAAAGAGCAGTTCCCAATACCACAACAGAGGCACATTAAAAGCTGGTTGGTGGGGGGGAAAAAAGGGGAAAAAACATGTAACAAATTTGTAATCTCCATAACCTGTTCCTGTGCTGGTCATTCAGGTATCAACCTGTTGCATATTACGTGTGCTTTCAAATGGCATGTTGAGTGTCTTTATTCTTTGAAGATGCTCCAGCAAATATCAAAGGGCACTAAAAAAATGCACTCCCTATTTTGTGGTAGGACTATCTGCACAGTTGCTGTTTAAACTAGAGCTTTAATTGGGTCTGTGGTTTGTCAAAGAAGATTTGAAGGAAATTGGCTGCTCATACTTGTGTTATTAATCAACCAGGTGGTGATCCTCCCCACAGCCAAGGAACAAGCAAGAGCTGAACTGATCAGGTCCTTGCACTTACTACCGTCATTGAGACTGGATATCAACATGCCTAAAGACCTGTGTTACACTCAGTCTATGACTCTGTGTGGCATCACAGCCTCCCATGACTCTGTGTGGCATCACAGCCTCCCATGGCACTGTGTGGCATCACAGCCTCCCATGATTCTGTGTGGCATCACAGCCTCCCATGACAGCCTCCCATGACACTGTGTGGCATCACAGCCTCCCATGACACTGTGTGGCATCATGGCGACCTTTTTAAAGGTGCCAAGATCTTCATTTGCCGAGCTACTATAGTCTACCCTCAAGAATCGTAGGTACAGAGTTTCTCAAACAAGCACAGTACAAATCTGGTGGGATGCCACATGATCTGTTCCTGGGCTAATGCTCTTTAACCTCTTTAATGTCTGTATGACCTATGCAAATGTCTTGCTCTTGCCACTCTCATGCCCTACAAGTGATGGAGGAATACTTCACACAACTGGTGCCTGCGTCCAGACCCAACTGAGACTACTGTCACTGCCTTTCATCTCAGCAACCGTCTGGCCAACAGTGAGCTCAAGGTGACTCTCTGTGGGTAACCAGTCAAGTATGAGAAGTACACAAAGCTCCTTGTGATACTCACACGTAAGCAGCTGAAGAGTGAGGCAAAGAAAGATCAAGTCCAGAGCGAACACCATCTTGAAACTGGCAGGGACCAGCTGGGGCTCCAGTGCATGCAGCCTTCAGGGCAGGGACCAGCTGGGGCTCAAGTGCATGCAGCCTTCAGGGCAGGGACCAGCTGGGGCTCCAGTGCATGCAGCCTTCAGGGCAGGGACCAGCTGGGGCTCAAGTGTATGCAGCCTTCAGGGCAGGGACCAGCTAGGGCTCCAGTGCATGCAGCCTTCAGGGCAGGGACCAGCTGAGGCTCCAGTGCATGCAGCCTTCAGGGCAGGGACCAGCTGGGGCTCCAGTGCATGCAGCCTTCAGGGCAGGGACCAGCTGGGGCTCCAGTGCATGCAGCCTTCAGGGCAGGGACCAGCTGGGGCTCCAGTGCATGCAGCCTTCAGGGCAGGGACCAGCTGAGGTTCCAGTGCATGCAGCCTTCAGGGCAGGGACCAGCTGAGGTTCCAGTGCATGCAGCCTTCAGGGCAGGGACCAGCTGGGGCTCCAGTGCATGCAGCCTTCAGGGCAGGGACCAGCTGGGGCTCCAGTGCATGCAACCTTCAGGGCAGGGACTAGCTGGGGCTCCAGTGCATGCAACCTTCAGGGCAGGGACCAGCTAGGGCTCCAGTGCATGCAGCCTTCAGGGCAGGGACCAGCTGGGGTTCCAGTGCATGCAGCCTTCAGGGCAGGGACCAGCTGGGGCTCCAGTGCATGCAGCCTTCAGGGCAGGGACCAGCTGGGGCTCCAGTGCATGCAGCCTTCAGGGCAGGGACCAGCTGGGGCTCCAGTGCATGCAGCCTTCAGGGCAGAGACCAGCTGGGACTCCAGTGCATGCAGCCTTTGGACAACTAGCCTTGCTCTTGTAAGTTCAGCAGTGGAGGACTGCTCCACTGAGTAGGCTGAGAGTCGCACACCAAAGGCCTCGCCGCCATCTTGAACCCATCAATGTGAGATACACTGAAATCTACCCCCCTACAGTGGCCCCAGTCCGGTCCAATATCACATCACCTGATGTACAACGGAGGACAAGGCCCTGAGGGAATATGACTGCATTCAAACCAACCCAGACCTACCTATTCCCGATGACCTAGAGAAATTCCCGATGACCTAGAGAATCTGCCTGGGACGACTAAAATCACGGAAACCCATGCAGAGTTCCTGAATGAAGCAATTTTCTCCCAAAGACAGCTGGTGAAGTGTCTGGGTAAACATGGATTTTTCCCACAAGGAAGGATCCTGTGCAAGATCCTGGGCGGGGGGGGGGGGGGGGGGGGGGGGGACAGTGTATGGATGAATACATTGACCTCCATCCTGTTGGCTGGTGGTTGAAACACACGACCAACAGCTTTCCCTTCCATAACTGGATCCACAGGTGATGGTGCTGGTGTGTGGCACTCCTGGCTGCACTGGGTCCACAGGTGATGGTGCTGGTACACTCCTGGCTGCACTGGATCCACAGGTAATGGTGCTGGCTGCACTGGATCCACAGGTATTGGTGCTGGTTGCACTGGATCCACAGGTGATGGTGCTGGTGTGTGGCACTCTGGCTGCACTGGGTCCACAGGTAATGGTGCTGGTGTGTGGCACTCCTGGCTGCACTGGGTCCACAGGTGATGGTGCTGGCTGCACTGGATCCACAGGTATTGGTGCTGGCTGCACTG
The DNA here is from genome assembly GCA_028752905.1 of Cladorhizidae sp. MBARI D1340-BT2. Taxonomy (NCBI): domain Eukaryota; kingdom Metazoa; phylum Porifera; class Demospongiae; order Poecilosclerida; family Cladorhizidae; species Cladorhizidae sp. MBARI D1340-BT2. Next base: position 25,910,154 of record JAQNBH010000005.1, on the reverse strand, counting down.
GATCCACAGGTGATGGTGCTGGTGTGTGGCACTCTGGCTGCACTGGGTCCACAGGTAATGGTGCTGGTGTGTGGCACTCCTGGCTGCACTGGATCCACAGGTAATGGTGCTGGTACACTCCTGGCTGCACTGGATCCACAGGTAATGGTGCTGGTACACTCCTGGCTGCACTGGGTCCACAGGTGATGGTGCTGGTGTGTGGCACTCCTGGCTGCACTGGGTCCACAGGTGATGGTGCTGGTACACTACTGGCTGCACTGGATCCACAGGTAATGGTGCTGGTACACTCCTGGCTGCACTGGATCCACAGGTAATGGTGCTGGTACACTCCTGGCTGCACTGGGTCCACAGGTAATGGTGCTGGTGTGTGGCACTCCAGGCTGCACTGGATCCACAGGTGATGGTGCTGGTGTTGGTACACTCCTGGCTGCACTGGGTCCACAGGTGATGGTGCTGGTACACTCCTGGCTGCACTGGATCCACAGGTGATGGTGCTGGTGTGTGGCACTCCTGGCTGCACTGGGTCCACAGGTAATGGTGCTGGTACACTCCTGGCTGCACTGGATCCACAGGTAATGGTGCTGGTGTGTGGCACTCCAGGCTGCACTGGATCCACAGGTAATGGTGCTGGTGTGTGGCATTCCTGGCTGCACTGGGTCCACAGGTGATGGTGCTGGTGTGTGGCACTCCTGGCTGCACTGGGTCCACAGGTGATGGTGCTGGTACACTCCTGGCTGCACTGGATCCACAGGTAATGGTGCTGGTGTGTGGCACTCCTGGCTGCACTGGGTCCACAGGTAATGGTGCTGGTACACTCCTGGCTGCACTGGGTCCACAGGTAATGGTGCTGGTACACTCCTGGCTGCACTGGATCCACAGGTGATGGTGCTGGTGTGTGGCACTCGATGGTGCTGTTGTGTGGCACTCCAGGCTGCACTGGATCCACAGGTAATGGTGCTGGTGTGTGGCACTCCTGGCTGCACTGGGTCCACAGGTAATGGTGCTGGTACACTCCTGGCTGCACTGGGTCCACAGGTAATGGTGCTGGTGTGTGGCACTCCTGGCTGCACTGGGTCCACAGGTAATGGTGATGGTGCTGGTACACTCCTGGCTGCACTGGATCCACAGGTGATGGTGCTGGTGTGTGGCACTCCAGGCTGCACTGGATCCACAGGTGATGGTGCTGGTGCTGGTACACTCCTGGCTGCACTGGATCCACAGGTAATGGTGCTGGTACACACCTGGCTGCACTGGATCCACAGGTAATGGTGCTGGTGTGTGGCACTCCAGGCTGCACTGGGTCCACAGGTAATGGTGCTGGTGTGTGGCACTCCAGGCTGCACTGGGTCCACAGGTGATGGTGCTGGTACACTCCTGGCTGCACTGGATCCACAGGTGATGGTGCTGGTGTGTGCCACTCCTGGCTGCACTGGATCCACAGGTAATGGTGCTGGTGTGTGCCACTCCTGGCTGCACTGGGTCCACAGGCAATGGTGCTGGTACACTCCTGGCTGCACTGGATCCACAGGTAATGGTGCTGGTGTGTGGCACTCCTGGCTGCACTGGATCCACAGGTAATGGTGCTGGTACACTCCTGGCTGCACTGGATCCACAGGTAATGGTGCTGGTACACTCCTGGCTGCACTGGGTCCACAGGTAATGGTGCTGGTGCTGGTACACTCCTGGCTGCACTGGGTCCACAGGTAATGGTGCTGGTGCTGGTACACTCCTGGCTGCACTGGATCCACAGGTAATGGTGCTGGTACACTCCTAGCTGCACTGGGTCCACAGGTAATGGTGCTGGTGTGTGGCACTCCTGGCTGCACTGGATCCACAGGTGATGGTGCTGGTGTGTGGCACTCCAGGCTGCACTGGATCCACAGGTAATGGTGCTGGTACACTCCTGGCTGCACTGGGTCCACAGGTAATGGTGCTGGTGTGTGGCACTCCTGGCTGCACTGGGTCCACAGGTGATGGTGCTGGTACACTCCTGGCTGCACTGGGTCCACAGGTAATGGTGCTGGTACACTCCTGGCTGCACTGGATCCACAGGTAATGGTGCTGGTGTGTGGCACTCCAGGCTGCACTGGGTCCACAGGCAATGGTGCTGGTACACTCCTGGCTGCACTGGATCCACAGGTAATGGTGCTGGTGCTGGTACACTCCTGGCTGCACTGGGTCCACAGGTAATGGTGCTGGTACACTCCTGGCTGCACTGGATCCACAGGTAATGGTGCTGGTACACTCCTGGCTGCACTGGATCCACAGGTAATGGTGCTGGTGTGTGGCACTCCTGGCTGCACTGGGTCCACAGGTGATGGTGCTGGTACACTCCTGGCTGCACTGGATCCACAGGTGATGGTGCTGGTACACTCCTGGCTGCACTGGGTCCACAGGTAATGGTGCTGGTGTGTGGCACTCCTGGCTGCACTGGATCCACAGGTAATGGTGCTGGTACACTCCTGGCTGCACTGGGTCCACAGGTAATGGTGCTGGTGCTGGTACACTCCTGGCTGCACTGGGTCCACAGGTAATGGTGCTGGTGTGTGGCACTCCTGGCTGCACTGGGTCCACAGGTGATGGTGCTGGTACACTCCTGGCTGCACTGGATCCACAGGTGATGGTGCTGGTACACTCCAGGCTGCACTGGATCCACAGGTGATGGTGCTGGTGTGTGGCACTCCAGGCTGCACTGGGTCCACAGGTAATGGTGCTGGGCTGCATTGTCTTCCTTCCTCTTGAAGCTTCAGTTGTGCTAGTGATGGGCTCTATGTAGAGATGGTAATAAACGACTCGCCCACACAGAACCCCAGCACTGGGTGTTAGGCCACACCCTTTGTTAGGTGGTGGTTTTCTAGTCGATTTGTGTTGTTAGCGCACCTGCCAAGCAACCAGCTACAATGGCATGCTGTTAACTACCTCTACACACTACACTGACTCTACGCTGACACCAGATACCATAGTGACACTGGATACTACTACATGACATTGGACAGTATTTTAGTACTGGACTCTAAAAGCCAATTCACAATATGCTGCACGCATTAGCGAAATGAAGTGTCAATTTTGTGATATTATGGACAGACACTGAAACTGCTGACACTAGACACTGTCACTGCTGACACTATGTTGACCATGACACAGCTGACACTGGACATGATACTGCTGACACTGGACATGACACTATGCTAACACTGGACATGACACTATGCTGACACTGGACGTGACACTATGCTGACACTGGACATGACACTATGCTGACACTGGACATGACACTATGCTAACACTGGACATGACACTATGCTAACACTGGACATGACACTATAGACACTATGCTGACACTGGACATGACACTATGCTGACACTGGACATGACACTATGCTGACACTGGACATGACACTATGCTAACACTGGACATGACACTATGCTAACACTGGACATGACACTATGCTGACACTGGACATGACACTATGCTAACACTGGACATGACACTATGCTAACACTGGACATGACACTGTTGACACTGGACATGACACTATGCTAACACTGGACATGACACTATGCTAACACTGGACATGACACTATGCTAACACTGGACATGACACTGCTGACACTGGACATGACACTATGCTAACACTGGACATGACACTATGCTAACACTGGACATGACACTATGCTAACACTGGACATGACACTATGCTAACACTGGACATGACACTGCTGACACTGGACATGACACTATGCTAACACTGGACATGACACTATGCTAACACTGGACATGACACTATGCTAACACTGGACATGACACTATGCTAACACTGGACATGACACTATGCTAACACTGGACATGACACTGCTGACACTGGACATGACACTATGCTAACACTGGACATGACACTATGCTAACACTGGACATGACACTATGCTAACACTGGACATGACACTATGCTAACACTGGACATGACACTGCTGACACTGGACATGACACTATGCTAACACTGGACATGACACTATGCTAACACTGGACATGACACTATGCTAACACTGGACATGACACTATGCTAACACTGGACATGACACTGCTGACACTGGACATGACACTATGCTAACACTGGACATGACACTATGCTAACACTGGACATGACACTATGCTAACACTGGACATGACACTATGCTAACACTGGACATGACACTATGCTAACACTGGACATGACACTATGCTGACACTGGACATGACACTATTCTAACACTGGACATGACACTATGCTAACACTGGACATGACACTATGCTGACGCTAGACACTATGCTGACACTGGACATGACACTATGCTAACACTAAAGGATCCTAATGTGCCCATTTTGACAGGAATGAGGTATTTCAGACAGTTTTTCCTCAAAACACTCAAAAATGGCCCAATTGGAGCAAAAAAGAGCTTCTTTCGGTTAAAAGGGAAACTAAAAGCAGTTTTCTGTCATTTAAAGAGTAGAAATAATTTCCTAATGTTAAAAAGAAATCTAATGACGCCAAAGAATTGTACAGCACCAACGAGCCTTGTCAGCACAAAGATTGGGCCACATTGTCTAAAAGCCATGCAAGTTGCAACCACAGGAAGAGCCAGGGAGAGGAGGGGGTTATGGGTATCACTAACAAGGTCATTTGAGTAGTGGAAACCACCGAGTGTAGCATTGACAATTAACATTCACCAGGGCCAATTCCTCTCCAGGAAATATTATTGGAACTCTCTAACACATACAGGTCTCTAACACATACAGGCAATAAAAGATCCAACCATTCCTACTATAAATTATACGACATGAGGAGCCAGGAGCCACTCAAGCTCACTAGGTTCTCCTAATCCTGTTTTCAATTATTTTATCTTTCATATTTGCATGTATATATTTGTAGGGGGCCCATCTAGTAAGGGTTGTAAATGCATGCACAACCATATCTTTAAGCTTCAACGAACACTTTGCCAAGGAAAAGCACCATGGCGTCCACATTGTCGTGTAGAGAACAAGGAGACGGATATGTCCGCACTGCTAAGAGTGGTGGAGCGGGCAACTAAAAGAGGACTCCATATGGAAGAGTGCAGTCAAAACTGCAATCTAGGAGAAAGAGCGTGTCCCTACCTTACAGCTCCCCCCCCCTCCCCCCTCACAGTCCAACACATAGAGCAACGGCCTTTAAATAGCTCTCCTCTAGGTCCTCCATTTTGGCCACAGACCTGTTGACATAGGTACGTACACCCACACTAATTATACACACAAGTCAGGGTGTAAATTCACAAATTGGCGTGGTAACGAGAGATTCCATGTGTTAAGTGGTCATGCGATGATGTGGACCCTTTGAACAAGTTTTACACCAACGCTGTTGATGTAAGTTATATTAGCATGGACAGCAGGTGGCTAATTACCTGTGAAAATTCTTAAATTGAAGTGCGAAGTTCACATTTCAAATTAAAACCAGTGTTGAACCAACTCTACCATTCACAATGAAGCCATGGAGATCAACACTAGCCACACAAAAGTAACCAGGAGCAGGCAAGGTCAGACTCAAGTGAACTCATGGACTTGAATCTCAACTTGGTGTAAGTATCCCCAGTGTGGTTCGACTAATAATCACATTTTTCGTACCAAAACGAGGCGCACAGACAGAGCTTTCTAAAAGTATTACTCTTTATGGCCAGCCACACACCACATGCGAGTTATGCAGCTCTAAAGCTGACTCATATTCTGCACTCCCAACATGGAAACATTCCTTATGAAGTTGATAGAAGTTTACTCAGCTGGAACTAGACAAGAGGTTTGTGTCATATTTAACAGGGCCTTCAGCAGCAGAACACCGTATTCAGTGCCCCTGCTAATTGCCAGCAACTAACACGGGAGACAGTACAGGTTACACAGGTTTGATAGCAGACAGTGCAGGATATTGAGTCGGACATCGGACATTTTCCGAACGTACATACTCATGTACTTGTCTGAACAAAAATCAATTTGCTCCATCAAAGTGTCCGAGGAACACTAATGAACACTCTAGAATATGTGCACACACACAACCACGATGGTGTTGAAGCATCAGATGCCCATCCTCTGACACAGACAGTAATGAGGAGGAGGAGGAAGTGGAGAAGCTGTTGCTTGATGACTGCATACAGGAGGACTGACTCAATCTCTCACTTGCATTGTTCATTATAGAGTTGTACTGAGTTTGCTGCATTCATTACTCAGTGACATGTACATTATAAATGTGATGGCAGATCAAAGTCTGAGAACGGCAGAACAAAATTGATCATGTACTCTGATCAACAGATCTTGGTTGGAATTTCAGCCCACTGTGTACCGCTTGCACTACCTACATAGTTGGCACCACTTAATCCAGGACTACTACAAGGTGCATAATCCTGCACCACCAAATAACATCCACTCTGGGCAAGGGCACATCCTTCTTCATCAGCTTGTGTCAGAGGATTAACATAACAGACCTCTCTAACACTCTATACAGTGTGCTTGCTCTATATAGTGTGCTTGCTCTATACAGTGTGCTTGCTCTATACAGTGTGCTTGCTCTATACATGTGCTTGCTCTATACAGTGCGCTTGCTCTATACAGTGTGCTTGCTCTATATAGTGTGCTTGCTCTATACAGTGTGCTTGCTCTATACAGTGTGCTTGCTCTATACAGTGTGCTTGCTCTATATAGTGTGCTTGCTCTATACAGTGTGCTTGCTCTATACAGTGCGCTTGCTCTATACATGTGCTTGCTCTATACAGTGTGCTTGCTCTATACATGTGCTTGCTCTATATAGTGTGCTTGCTCTATACAGTGTGCTTGCTCTATATAGTGTGCTCGCTCTATACAGTGTGCTTGCTCTATACAGTGTGCTTGCTCTATACAGTGTGCTTGCTCTATACAGTGCGCTTGCTCTATACAGTGTGCTTGCTCTATACAGTGTGCTTGCTCTATATAGTGTGCTTGCTCTATACAGTGTGCTTGCTCTATACAGTGTGCTTGCTCTATACAGTGTGCTTGCTCTATATAGTGTGCTTGCTCTATATAGTGTGCTTGCTCTATACATGTGCTTGCTCTATACAGTGTGCTTGCTCTATACAGTGTGCTTGCTCTATACAGTGCGCTTGCTCTATACAGTGTGCTTGCTCTATACAGTGTGCTTGCTCTATACAGTGCGCTTGCTCTATACAGTGTGCTTGCTCTATACAGTGCGCTTGCTCTATACAGTGTGCTTGCTCTATACAGTGTGCTTGCTCTATACAGTGTGCTTGCTCTATACAGTGTGCTTGCTCTATACAGTGTGCTTGCTCTATACAGTGTGCTTGCTCTATATAGTGTGCTTGCTCTATACAGTGTGCTTGCTCTATATAGTGTGCTTGCTCTATACAGTGTGCTTGCTCTATACAGTGTGCTTGCTCTATACAGTGCGCTTGCTCTATACAGTGCGCTTGCTCTATACAGTGTGCTTGCTCTATACAGTGTGCTTGCTCTATACAGTGTGCTTGCTCTATACAGTGTGCTTGCTCTATATAGTGTGCTTGCTCTATACAGTGTGCTTGCTCTATATAGTGTGCTTGCTCTATACAGTGCGCTTGCTCTATACAGTGTGCTTGCTCTATATAGTGTGCTTGCTCTATACAGTGTGCTTGCTCTATACAGTGTGCTTGCTCTATACATGTGCTTGCTCTATACAGTGCGCTTGCTCTATACAGTGTGCTTGCTCTATACAGTGTGCTTGCTCTATATAGTGTGCTCGCTCTATACATGTGCTTGCTCTATACAGTGTGCTTGCTCTATACAGTGTGCTTGCTCTATACAGTGTGCTTGCTCTATACAGTGTGCTTGCTCTATACATGTGCTTGCTCTATACAGTGCGCTTGCTCTATACAGTGTGCTTGCTCTATACAGTGTGCTTGCTCTATATAGTGCGCTTGCTCTATACAGTGTGCTTGCTCTATACAGTGCGCTTGCTCTATATAGTGTGCTTGCTCTATACAGTGTGCTTGCTCTATACATGTGCTTGCTCTATACAGTGTGCTTGCTCTATACAGTGTGCTTGCTCTATACAGTGTGCTTGCTCTATACAGTGCGCTTGCTCTATACAGTGTGCTTGCTCTATATAGTGTGCTTGCTCTATACAGTGTGCTTGCTCTATGCAGTGTGCTTGCTCTATACAGTGTGCTTGCTCTATACAGTGCGCTTGCTCTATACAGTGTGCTTGCTCTATATAGTGTGCTTGCTCTATACAGTGTGCTTGCTCTATACAGTGTGCTTGCTCTATACATGTGCTTGCTCTATATAGTGTGCTTGCTCTATATAGTGTGCTTGCTCTATACAGTGTGCTTGCTCTATATAGTGTGCTTGCTCTATACAGTGTGCTTGCTCTATGCAGTGTGCTTGCTCTATATAGTGTGCTTGCTCTATACAGTGTGCTTGCTCTATATAGTGTGCTTGCTCTATACAGTGTGCTTGCTCTATGCAGTGTGCTTGCTCTATACAGTGTGCTTGCTCTATACAGTGTGCTTGCTCTATACAGTGTGCTTGCTCTATATAGTGTGCTCGCTCTATACAGTGTGCTTGCTCTATATAGTGTGCTTGCTCTATACAGTGTGCTTGCTCTATACAGTGTGCTTGCCCTATACAGTGCGCTTGCTCTATACAGTGTGCTTGCTCTATATAGTGTGCTTGCTCTATACAGTGTGCTTGCTCTATACAGTGTGCTTGCTCTATACAGTGTGCTTGCTCTATACAGTGTGCTTGCTCTATACAGTGTGCTTGCTCTATACAGTGCGCTTGCTCTATACAGTGTGCTTGCTCTATATAGTGTGCTTGCTCTATACAGTGTGCTTGCTCTATGCAGTGTGCTTGCTCTATACAGTGTGCTTGCTCTATACAGTGTGCTTGCTCTATACAGTGTGCTTGCTCTATATAGTGTGCTTGCTCTATACAGTGTGCTTGCTCTATACAGTGTGCTTGCCCTATACAGTGCGCTTGCTCTATACAGTGTGCTTGCTCTATATAGTGTGCTTGCTCTATACAGTGTGCTTGCTCTATACAGTGTGCTTGCTCTATACAGTGTGCTTGCTCTATACAGTGTGCTTGCTCTATACAGTGCGCTTGCCCTATACAGTGTGCTTGCTCTATACAGTGTGCTTGCTCTATACAGTGTGCTTGCTCTATATAGTGTGCTTGCTCTATACAGTGTGCTTGCTCTATACAGTGTGCTTGCTCTATATAGTGTGCTTGCTCTATACAGTGCGCTTGCTCTATACAGTGTGCTTGCTCTATACAGTGTGCTTGCTCTATATAGTGTGCTTGCTCTATACAGTGTGCTTGCTCTATACAGTGTGCTTGCTCTATACAGTGTGCTTGCTCTATATAGTGTGCTTGCTCTATACAGTGTGCTTGCTCTATACAGTGCGCTTGCTCTATACAGTGCGCTTGCTCTATACAGTGTGCTTGCTCTATATACTGTGCTTGCTCTATACAGTGTGCTTGCTCTATACAGTGTGCTTGCTCTATACAGTGTGCTTGCTCTATACAGTGCGCTTGCTCTATACAGTGCGCTTGCTCTATACAGTGTGCTTGCTCTATACAGTGTGCTTGCTCTATACAGTGTGCTTGCTCTATACAGTGTGCTTGCTCTATACAGTGCGCTTGCTCTATACAGTGCGCTTGCTCTATACAGTGTGCTTGCTCTATATACTGTGCTTGCTCTATACAGTGTGCTTGCTCTATACAGTGCGCTTGCTCTATACAGTGTGCTTGCTCTATACAGTGTGCTTGCTCTATATAGTGTGCTTGCTCTATACAGTGTGCTTGCTCTATACAGTGCGCTTGCTCTATACAGTGTGCTTGCTCTATATAGTGTGCTTGCTCTATACAGTGTGCTTGCTCTATACAGTGTGCTTGCTCTATACAGTGTGCTTGCTCTATACAGTGCGCTTGCTCTATACAGTGCGCTTGCTCTATACAGTGTGCTTGCTCTATATAGTGTGCTTGCTCTATAAAGTGTGCTTGCTCTATACAGTGTGCTTGCTCTATACAGTGTGCTTGCTCTATACAGTGTGCTTGCTCTATACAGTGCGCTTTCTCTATACAGTGTGCTTGCTCTATACAGTGTGCTTGCTCTATACAGTGTGCTTGCTCTATACATGTGCTTGCTCTATACATGTGCTTGCTCTATACAGTGTGCTTGCTCTATACAGTGTGCTTGCTCTATACAGTGTGCTTGCTCTATACAGTGTGCTTGCTCTATACAGTGTGCTTGCTCTATATAGTGTGCTTGCTCTATACAGTGTGCTTGCTCTATATAGTGTGCTTGCTCTATACATGTGCTTGCTCTATACAGTGTGCTTGCTCTATATAGTGTGCTTGCTCTATACAGTGTGCTTGCTCTATACAGTGTGCTTGCTCTATACAGTGCGCTTGCTCTATACAGTGTGCTTGCTCTATACAGTGTGCTTGCTCTATACAGTGTGCTTGCTCTATACAGTGCGCTTGCTCTATACAGTGTGCTTGCTCTATACAGTGTGCTTGCTCTATACAGTGTGCTTGCTCTATACAGTGCGCTTGCTCTATACAGTGTGCTTGCTCTATATAGTGTGCTTGCTCTATACAGTGTGCTTGCTCTATACAGTGCGCTTGCTCTATACAGTGTGCTTGCTCTATACAGTGTGCTTGCTCTATACAGTGCGCTTGCTCTATACATGTGCTTGCTCTATACAGTGTGCTTGCTCTATACAGTGTGCTTGCTCTATACATGTGCTTGCTCTATACAGTGTGCTTGCTCTATACAGTGTGCTTGCTCTATACAGTGCTTGCTCTATACAGTGTGCTTGCTCTATACAGTGTGCTTGCTCTATACAGTGTGCTTGCTCTATACAGTGCGCTTGCTCTATACAGTGTGCTTGCTCTATACAGTGCGCTTGCTCTATACAGTGCGCTTGCTCTATACAGTGTGCTTGCTCTATACAGTGTGCTTGCTCTATACAGTGTGCTTGCTCTATACAGTGTGCTTGCTCTATACAGTGTGCTTGCTCTATATACTGTGCTTGCTCTATACAGTGTGCTTGCTCTATACAGTGTGCTTGCTCTATACAGTGTGCTTGCTCTATATAGTGTGCTTGCTCTATACAGTGTGCTTGCTCTATACAGTGTGCTTGCTCTATACAGTGTGCTTGCTCTATACAGTGTGCTTGCTCTATACAGTGTGCTTGCTCTATACAGTGTGCTTGCTCTATACAGTGCGCTTGCTCTATACAGTGTGCTTGCTCTATATAGTGTGCTTGCTCTATACATGTGCTTGCTCTATACAGTGTGCTTGCTCTATACAGTGTGCTTGCTCTATACAGTGTGCTTGCTCTATACAGTGCGCTTGCTCTATACAGTGTGCTTGCTCTATACAGTGTGCTTGCTCTATACAGTGTGCTTGCTCTATACAGTGTGCTTGCTCTATACAGTGTGCTTGCTCTATACAGTGTGCTTGCTCTATACAGTGTGCTTGCTCTATACAGTGTGCTTGCTCTATACAGTGTGCTTGCTCTATATAGTGTGCTTGCTCTATACAGTGTGCTTGCTCTATATAGTGTGCTTGCTCTATACAGTGTGCTTGCTCTATACAGTGTGCTTGCTCTATACAGTGTGCTTGCTCTATACAGTGTGCTTGCTCTATACAGTGTGCTTGCTCTATACAGTGTGCTTGCTCTATACAGTGTGCTTGCTCTATACAGTGCGCTTGCTCTATACAGTGTGCTTGCTCTATATAGTGTGCTTGCTCTATACATGTGCTTGCTCTATACAGTGTGCTTGCTCTATACAGTGTGCTTGCTCTATACAGTGCGCTTGCTCTATACAGTGTGCTTGCTCTATACAGTGTGCTTGCTCTATACAGTGTGCTTGCTCTATACAGTGTGCTTGCTCTATATAGTGTGCTTGCTCTATACAGTGTGCTTGCTCTATACAGTGTGCTTGCTCTATACAGTGTGCTTGCTCTATACAGTGTGCTTGCTCTATACAGTGTGCTTGCTCTATACAGTGTGCTTGCTCTATACAGTGTGCTTGCTCTATACAGTGTGCTTGCTCTATACAGTGTGCTTGCTCTATACAGTGTGCTTGCTCTATACAGTGTGCTTGCTCTATACAGTGTGCTTGCTCTATACAGTGTGCTTGCTCTATACAGTGTGCTTGCTCTATATAGTGTGCTTGCTCTATACAGTGTGCTTGCTCTATATAGTGTGCTTGCTCTATACAGTGCGCTTGCTCTATACAGTGTGCTTGCTCTATACAGTGTGCTTGCTCTATACAGTGTGCTTGCTCTATACAGTGTGCTTGCTCTATATAGTGTGCTTGCTCAGGACATGGTTTCCACCTGTACAAGGGTTCTATCTGGATAAGGTTCTACATATCTACATAACTGGATAAGGATCTATCTGGATAAGGTTATATCTACATAACTGGATAAGGGTTCTATCTGGACAGGGATTTTAGTTCTAACTGGACAGGGTCTACTTAGGCAAGGGTTCTGTATCAGTATCTGGTTAAGGAGCAATAGGCAGCAATTACTGGAGAGGCATCTGCCCTCCAAAATTTCCTTTGATCAACACACCGACTTCCAGGAACTGTTGCATAGATACGGGGTGGGGGGGGGGGGGGGGGGTATACCTTAGAAAAGTATTATGTAGCCAGGTGGGAACCAAGCCAGTCTGCCACTTAATTTGCCAGTCACAGCCTACAGTGATGTAACACATCTTGGGCTATCTATTAGCACCAATCAGAAACAATAAAAGGAAAGTGGCGGCTGTAAAAGGTGAAGCTACAACTGGTCAGAGAGGGGGGGAGGGGAGGAGGGGGAAATCTCACATGACTAAACCACAGCCCTGCCACTACTTGTTGTGGCTGGTGATGCACAGCTAGAGCTACCACATATTTAATTCCGTGGTCGCTGTGACTCCTTGCTCTCTCTCTCCTCTTGCTTTCTCTCTTCTTGAAGGACTCCCATCACTCTCCTAGGACACCTCAAGATTTCTGGGTTATGCCCCTAGCTCTGGCCCTGGAATGCCTCTAGCCCTGGCCCCAGAATCCCTCTAGCCCTGGCCCTAGAATATCCCTAGCCCTGGCCCCAGAATCCCTTGCCATAGCCCTGGCCCTAGAATATCCCTAGCCCTGGCCCTCTAGCCCTGTCCCTAGAATGCTCCTAGCCCTGGCCCTAGAATCTCTTGCCCTAGCCCTGGCCCTAGAATATCCCTAGCCCTGGCCCTCTAGCCCTGTCCCTAGAATGCTCCTAGCCCTGGCCCTAGAATCTCTTGCCCTAGCCCTGGCCCTAGAATATCCCTAGCTTTGACCCTGGAATGCCTCTAGCCTGGCCCTAGAATCCCTTGCCATAGCCCTGGCCCTAGAATCCCTTGCCATAGCCCTAGAATATCCCTAGCCCTGGCCCTTGCCATAGCCCTGGCCCTAGAATATCCCTAGCCCTGTCCCTCTAGCCCTGTCCCTAGAATGCTCCTAGCCCTGGCCCTAGAATCTCTTGCCCTAGCCCTGGCCCTAGAATATCCCTAGCTTTGACCCTGGAATGCCTCTAGCCCTGGCCCTAGAATCCCTTGCCATAGCCCTGGCCCTAGAATCCCCTTGCCCTAGCCCTAGAATATCCCTAGCCCTGGCCCCAGAATCCCTTGCCATAGCCCTGGCCCTAGAATATCCCTAGCCCTGGCCCTCTAGCCCTGTCCCTAGAATGCTCCTAGCCCTGGCCCTAGAATATCCCTAGCCCTGGCCCTAGAATCTCTTGCCCTAGCCCTGGCCCTAGAATATCCCTAGCCCTGGCCCTCTAGCCCTGTCCCTAGAATGCTCCTAGCCCTGGCCCTAGAATCTCTTGCCCTAGCCCTGGCCCTAGAATATCCCTAGCTTTGACCCTGGAATGCCTCTAGCCTGGCCCTAGAATCCCTTGCCATAGCCCTGGCCCTAGAATCCCTTGCCATAGCCCTAGAATATCCCTAGCCCTGGCCCTTGCCATAGCCCTGTCCCTAGAATATCCCTAGCCCTGTCCCTCTAGCCCTGTCCCTAGAATGCTCCTAGCCCTGGCCCTAGAATATCCCTAGCTTTGACCCTGGAATGCCTCTAGCCCTGGCCCTAGAATCCCTTGCCATAGCCCTGGCCCTAGAATCCCCTTGCCCTAGCCCTTGAATATCCCTAGCCCTGTCCCTAGAATGCTCCTAGCCCTGGCCCCAGAATCCCCCTAGACCAGGCCTTAGAATACCATTAGCAGGTTCCAGAACCCCCCTAGCCCTGGAGTGCTCCTATCCCTGGAGTGCCCCTAGCCCTGGAGTGCCCCTAGCCCTGGAGTGCCCCTATCCCTGGAGTGCCCCTATCCCTGGAGTGCCCCTATCCCTGGAGTGCCCCTAGCCCTGGAGTGCCCCTAGCCCTGGCCCAGTCTATTTAGACCTAGAACACCAATAGCCCTCACTGCTGAATATACCTAGCCCTGTTCAGAGCCTAGAACACCCTTATCCCTAGCCCAGCTGTATCCTGGGATACCACAGCCCTAGTGCTGTCCAGAGCCTAGAACACCTTTATCCGTAGCACTAGCATGGCTGCACCCTAGGATACCACAGCCCTAGTGCTGTCCAGAGCCTAGAACATCTTTATCCCTAGCACTGCACCCTAGGATACTACAGCCCTAGTGCTGTCCAGAGCCTAGAACATCTTTATCCCTAGCACTAGCATGGCTGCACCCTAGGATACCACAGCCCTAGTTCTGTCCAGAGCCTAGAACACCTTTATCCCTAGCACTAGCATGGCTGCACCCTAGGATACTACAGCCCTAGTGCTGTCCAGAGCCTAGAACACCTTTATCCCTAGCACTAGCATGGCTGCACCCTAGGATACCACAGCCCTAGTGCTGTCCAGAGCCTAGAACACCTTTATCCCTAGCACTAGCATGGCTGCACCCTAGGATACCACGGCCTTAGTGCTGTCCAGAGCCTAGAACACCTTTATCCCTAGCACTGCACCCTAGGATACTACAGCCCTAGTAGTGCTGTCCAGAGCCTAGAACATCTTTATCCCTAGCACTGCACCCTAGGATACTACAGCCCTAGTGCTGTCCAGAGCCTAGAACATCTTTATCCCTAGCACTAGCATGGCTGCACCCTAGGATACCACAGCCCTAGTTCTGTCCAGAGCCTAGAACACCTTTATCCCTAGCACTAGCATGGCTGCACCCTAGGATACCACAGCCCTAGTGCTGTCCAGAGCCTAGAACACCTTTATCCGTAGCACTAGCATGGCTGCACCCTAGGATACCACAGCCCTAGTGCTGTCCAGAGCCTAGAACATCTTTATCCCTAGCACTAGCATGGCTGCACCCTAGGATACCACAGCCCTAGTTCTGTCCAGAGCCTAGAACACCTTTATCCCTAGCACTAGCATGGCTGCACCCTAGGATACCACAGCCCTAGTGCTGTCCAGAGCCTAGAACACCTTTATCCCTAGCACTAGCATGGCTGCACCCTAGGATACCACATCCCTAGTGCTGTCCAGAGCCTAGAACATCTTTATCCCTAGCACTGCACCCTAGGATACTACAGCCCTAGTGCTGTCCAGAGCCTAGAACACCTTTATCCCTAGCACTGCACCCTAGGATACCACGGCCTTAGTGCTGTCCAGAGCCTAGAACACCTTTATCCCTAGCACTAGCATGGCTGCACCCTAGGATACCACAGCCCTAACCCTGCACTGATTCCCGGGATATCCTCTAGATAGGTATGGCACTTTCTCCTTCTATTCATTCACAAGCCAAACTCTCCCTCCTGCTCCAAGCTTGCTGTCTCTCTTCTCTCCCATGGTGGGGAACAGTGCTGCCCGTGTGGAGGCCGATATCAACTCTGCAATAGTTGACCAAAAGCTCTACATGAGGCAGGATAAAGCACATACACGACAAGACAATCTTGGCAGTTTAGGACAGGTGCCTGTTCAAATTTCTACATCTAGGACAGGTGTCCGTACAAATTTCTAAATTTAGGACCAGTGCCCGTACAAATTTCTAAATTTAGGACCAGTGCCCGTGCAAATTTCTAAATTTAGGACCAGTGCCCGTACAAATTTCTAAATTTAGGACAAGTGCCCGCTCAAATTTCTACATTTAGGACAGGTTCCCATTCCAATTTCTACATTTAGGACAAGTGCCCGCTCAAATTTCTACATTTAGGACAGGTTCCCATTCCAATTTCTACATTTAGGACAGGTTCCCATTCAAATTTCTACATTTAGGACAAGTGCCCGCTCAAATTTCTACATTTAGGACAGGTTCCCATTCCAATTTCTACATTTAGGACAGGTTCCCATTCAAATTTCTACATCTAGGCAGGTTCCCATTCCAATTTTTACATTTAGGACAGGTTCCCATTCCAATTTCTACATCTAGGCAGGTTCCCATTCCAATTTCTACATTTAGGACAGGTTTCCATTCAAATTTCTACATCTAGGCAGGTTCCCATTCAAACTTTTATCATTCAGAATGGGTAACCAGTTCATAAGTGTATATTTGTGACAGGTGACCTATCTATACCTAATGATGGGTGACAGATATGCACTTGCATGCACAATACATACAGCCACATGCAGCACGTGCAGGAATACAAACTGCCCCCTCCAACTCCCCAGGGAAGGGGGAAGGCTTTAACCCTTGCAACAAAGACCTTCACTCAATGATGCTATGACATCACTAGCAACATAGACCTTCACTCAATGATGCTATGACATCACTAGCAGCCTAAACCTTCACTCAATGATGCTATGACATCACTAGCAGCCTAAACCTTCACTCAATGATGCTATGACATCACTAGCCTTCAATGATGCTATGACATCACTAGCAACATAGACCTTCACTCAATGATGCTATGACATCACTAGCAGCCTAAACCTTCACTCAATGATGCTATGACATCACTAGCAACATAGACCTTCACTCAATGATGCTATGACATCACTAGCAACAAAGACCTTCACTCAATGATGCTATGACATCACTAGCAACATAGACCTTCACTCAATGATGCTATGACATCACTAGCAGCCTAAACCTTCACTCAATGGTGCTATGACATCACTAGCAACATAGACCTTCACTCAATGTTGCTATGACATCACTAGCAACATAAACCTTCACTCAATGATGCTATGACATCACTAGCAACATAGACCTTCACTCAATGGTGCTATGACATCACTAGCAACATAGAGTGTGATCCAAAGAGGGTGTGTACATTCTGCCAGCAGTGAAGTCGTAGGCACTTCTAGTGGTTCTGTTGGGACATCAGCTAGTAGTATATGGGTGAACTACCAGGAGCCAACATTCTTGCACAAAGACTAAAAAACACAGCCACACAGGAAGCAACACATAACTGGCACCACTCACTGCACAACTTGTGCCAGAGGAAACTCATTACCAGGAGAGCTAATCTTGAAACAGTAATCTTGGTACTTGCCTGTGTATGACTTTCAATTTGTATGGGGGGGGGGGGGGGGGGGGAGAAAGGAAGGAGGAGGGTGGAGGAGGAGCACATGACCCAAGCAGATGACAGATGATGCTTTGTGAATGTTACAACCTTCTCAGCTGGTCTGTAGAAACCCAACAATCGACACTTTTTGATCCGAGATTCAATGTTTACCTATGCCTGTGTGTGTGTGTGTGTGTGTGTGTGTGTGTGTGTGCACCTTGTCTGGGGCCAGTTTCAGAAGTGTGAGCCACAGATACATCTTGGCTGGAGATGACCAGTTGGGACGCCATCTTCTTCTTTGCTGCTTCTTGCAGAACCTGGAGTACATGAGATTTGGAGTGGAGCCAATGAAGCAGGAACCGTGGAACCTACTTGTCCCACCCACTCAGTGAAGCAGGAACCATGGAACCTGCTTGTCCCACCCACTCAGTGAAGCAGGAACCTACTTGTCCCACCCCTCAGTGAAGCAGGAACCATGGAACCTACTTGTCCCACCCACTCAGTGAAGCAGGAACCATGGAACCTACTTGTCCCACCCACTCAGTGAAGCAGGTACCATGGAACCCGCTTGTCCCACCCCTCAGTGAAGCAGGAACCATGGAACCTACTTGTCCCACCCACTCAGTGAAGCAGGAACCATGGAACCTACTTGTCCCAGCTACTTCATGAGGTTGCATTGGGTCTTTAATTAGGAACATCTTGGTGGCAGAAGCCCAATCACTTCACAGAAACATGAAGAATCATCTGTTCACACACATTCTCTTCCAATCAGCTCAAAAACGTTTGACAGAAATTAACGAATTATGCACCAACAAAATCTTGTAGAGATACGACTTTAGAGCTCCATAAATTCCGCACACTTCACTTTATGAACTTGATACAAGATAGATCTCTCTGTGTGCTCTCTTTCGATACTAAAAATGTTAACTATGCTAAAGTTACATGCAGCTGAAGGGGGGGGGGGGTTACTTCAAAATCAGCAGGTATTAATTTGCTTCAAGTGCGGCTCCCGATTGGGAAGTGCTATTCAACTAAATTGGTATCTGTGGCAGGAAGAAGCTCTGCTCTACGGGATGAGTGCTTTCATTAGGTACTAAAACGACACGAGGTGATCAAACTTGCACGTTGAAAATCAATTTTGAGCAAATTTATTTTCAGCCCCCACGCTTGACCACCTTGTGATGTTTTAGTGCCTAATGAAAGTACTCATCTCGTAGAGCAGAGCTTCTTCCTGCCACAGATACCAATTTCAGTTGAATAGCACTTCCCAATCGGGAGCCGCACATGAAGCAAATTCATATATCCTGATTTTGAAGTACCCCCTTCAGCTGCAGGTAACCTCGGCACAGTTAATCCTCTGCAACATTTTTAGTATCGAAAGAGAACACACAGAGAGATCTATCTTCTGGCTATACACAGAGTTCACACCATCCAGTATGAAAAATCTATGGATCCAAAGCATTGGTAGACCCATAATTTTGTTTAGCATTTCGATTTAGTTCTCACTTCTCTGTACTAGTCAACGAAATCATCACCACTATGTGATAAGTCAAGAATTAATTAGCACCACATCCTAATTATGTAACTCTTCCTCAGAGTGTAAAACATATGTTCAATAGGCACACATGCTGGTGGGGAGCACCCACCCAACTGGTGTCCCACTAATACCACATGTTGATACAGGCACACGTGCTGATGGGGAGCACCCACCCAGCCTGGTGCCAACCCTAACACCACATGTTAAATTTCTCAGATAATGACTTTCTCAATAATCAAAGTTTAAGTTTTCTATTGGACCTTAAGGCTAAATGCCCTCTCATTATAACATGAAGTATACCAACGAACCATTTCATTCTCCATGCGCTGGAACAAAGTGGAGAGAATCTGAGTGAGGCTAGCCTTTGAAGTGGTCTGGTTGATGATGTTCTTACTTGCAAGGTAGATGTTGTAACAACACCTGCAGAAACATGGATGATAATTATGGCCGGCTGTCTGTCTGGGTGTGGGGTTGGGATGGGTGGGTGGCTATACCCTACAGCCGGAGATAGTGCTGGTCAAAACCGTTAGGACTTTGAGCGGTCATTGTCAAGGCCAAGATATACTTGTAGCAAGATCAAAGAGAGCTATGCTACGGATTTTTCTTGTTGTGCGAGAGGCCACATATATACCAACCTATAATGCAAGCACATCAGAGCTGACCTTCGCCGCATACCCGAGGGGGAGGAAAGGGCAGGGGGAAAAAGAAAGATATATGAAGGGGGAAAAATGACAAAAAAAAGAAGCAAGCATACTTTTATTGGCAGTGGTTTTATGGCACTTCTCTAATATTTCTGGCACTATGTGTGAACCTAATGCAGATTGTTGGACTAGACTTGAGTACAATGTTTTCCCCATCATATTCCCTTTACCA
>JAQNBH010000005.1:25822739-25885239 GCA_028752905.1 Cladorhizidae sp. MBARI D1340-BT2 | reverse complement strand
GTGGATGAATATTGTAACAAAATTTGTTGGCCTAGCAATAAACCACAACATCGTGAATCTCATTATAAGAACAGGAACTGTCACTAGCTTTCATTATTATGTCCACTAAGAATGTTCAACTGTTTACTATTGCTCATTGAGTGACAGGTTAGTAACTGGCATACGAAGAATATATTTTTGGCAAACATATGTATGAATATCATTATATCAAGCTAGAAACAACCACATAACTGTGAATATGATTACATGGAGCTGATTAGGAATGGGTACTTTCATCACTGACTCAAGTCAGAAGGAGAGATGTTTGAAGGACCTAAATATATCAGAATAAATCTTATTATATATACCTAGATTATGTTACATGCATACCAGCAAGAGAGGTAACAGCAGGTGGGCAAGGGCTAGGGCTAACAATGACAGATCTTGTCAGAGCTGCTTGCTCATTCACTTCAACCTCATGGCTTCCCAAGTAAGCAGGGGTATTTTCTTCATCTTCTTCATCTTCTTAAGAGCTATCACTCTCGGAGAGGCAAAAATCATTATAAAACAGCCGACCGATAACTTCATCTCGATTACATCGAACCAACATCTATATTCCAAAACCGGAAGTGAAGTTTGACGTCACGTTTTTCATGGTTACCGACTTAATACATACGTTATATTTTAAACAATGATAGAGCAAAGCTTTAGGTATGCGAAAATATGTTTATTTTTTTTTTTCAGTGAGAAGTTAATTTTTTATTATTATTTTAGTAGCGGTAATACCATTTCGCGCCTACAGGCGCTTATGCCGGTGAGAGGGTTAATGAGCAGTGCTATAGCCTACAGTAGCACATCAGTCCTCAAGGAATTGTTAAAGGACAGAGAATCTGCACTTATAACTGTTCCCTCCTAGCCTACCTCAATCTATTATTTCCAGTGTAGTGACACTAAGCATGGCATGTGTGTGCATTAACACCCTAGCTTTAATTAAGCATGGCATGTGTGTGCAGTGACACCCTAGCTTTAATTAAGCATTGCATGTGTGTGCAGTAACACCCTAGCTTTAACTAAGCATGGCATGTGTGTGCAGTAACACCCTAGCTTTAACTAAGCATGGTATGTGTGTGTGTGCATTAACACCCTAGCTTTAACTAAGCATGGCATGTGTGCAGTTACACCCTAGCTTTAACTAAGCATGGCTTGTGTGTGCAGTAACACCCTAGCTTTAACTAAGCATGGCATGTGTGTGCAGTGACACCCTAGCTTTAACTAAGCATGGCATGTGTGCAGTAACACCCTAGCTTTAATTAAGCATGGCATGTGTGTGGGTGCAGTTACACCCAAGCTTTAACTGCTGGCTGAAAAATGGCCAGCCCATCCAAGTGTTGTCTACAGTGCCTTCAACTGTAGCAGATGCAAAATAGTTGAAGAGACAGTAGAAGTGAGGTTGTACCGCTACCGGGGACCAGCTAGGATGACCATATGCACCAGTCTGCCAACAACTCCTCACCTAGGTTCCTTGTGCCTATCTCACTTACCACTCCCATCAGTGAGACCCATCCCCCCAATGTGGAGATAAGTGGGACTAATGGGGGAATTAACTTAACAACATTAACTTAACAACATTAACTTAACAACATTAACATTCTTGCCTTGCCCTCCCATCCAATGCTGTGGTGCCTGGTCCATGGCTGCCTTTGCCCCAGCCCTTACCTCCCACCCTATGCCACCTCCCTGGCTGCCCTCGCTTGCCCTAGGCCGTGCCCTCCCATTCAATGTTGTGGTGCCTGCCACCTCCCCGGATACCAGATATTAATAAATAAATAATAAACTTCCAGCGAACTAATCCCCCCCCCCCCCCCCACCCTCCCCTTCCCTTTCCTTTCCTATATAGCACATGTTAATTCCTGTGGTTCTTATCAGTCACATCTTGCCTGTAGGTGCTGTCC
Organism: Cladorhizidae sp. MBARI D1340-BT2; assembly: GCA_028752905.1. Classification (NCBI taxonomy): domain Eukaryota; kingdom Metazoa; phylum Porifera; class Demospongiae; order Poecilosclerida; family Cladorhizidae; species Cladorhizidae sp. MBARI D1340-BT2. Next base: position 25,883,308 of record JAQNBH010000005.1, on the reverse strand, counting down.
CCAATTAGGTAGGATTCCATGGAAAACATTAGTATAACCATCTGTCATGACCACAGGGACTCTCCAGCATGCCTCTTTAGAATGTGTGAGCGGTGTCCGGTGTCCGCTTGCTTGGCACGTAGCTGGACTCTCCCTCCACCCACCAAAGTAGGCACCTTCAAGCAGTCATAACTAGGCTGAAGCTTAGGTGGCATCAGGGCCAGCACTTCAAGCAGTCATAACTAGGCTGCAGGGGCGGATCTAGACATTTTGACTAGGGGGGTTGACTTGTTGACAGTGATTTTTTTGTATCGTCACCTTTAGCTCTTTTGAGTGTTTTTTCCAAATTTATTATGGTTAAAGAAAGTTTTAGTAAGTCATATACAATAAGTACAGCATCAATAATATTGTCAGTGGAAGTCATTACGCACCCAAAATAGACGAGCTAAACATTCTACTGGCATGTTTGTTCACAAATATTTATTATATCTGTTGAAGTTGGTACTATGCTGAATGACAGTCTGGATGTAAGCATAGTGTTTCGAAGGTAATTTTTTGTCTGCCGAAGAGTAGAGAAACTACGCTTTGCTTCACAACTGGTAATAGGTATATAGGATGCAAGCAATACACAAAAGGGTATAGAAATCTTCTCTGCGAATAGCACTAATTGCATTTAGCAAGCTGTTAGGAACTTCATCACCTGCATCCAATCTTCTTTGCCAGAATAATTTCCATCTTGACATCTCATTTTGGAGCTGTACTGGAGAAGGAAGATGGCACTCCCATGTAAGCATGTGAGCGACTTCGGACACTGGGTCAAATTTATCAGTGACAGAAATGGCTGGAGTGAGAAGCAAAAGCTCAGCACAAATTCTGCTTTCCTTGTTGAACTGTGACTCCATGACTCCAGTTGACAGATGATGGTGTCAAGGAAAGGAATGGCTTTTATAATATTCTTGAACAGAATCACCAGGATGGTTATTTCTATGGGCTTGCCTCTCCACTCTCCTTGGAAGAGTTACTTCTTCAATGTTAGTAAAGCACTTGCTTCTTTATACCACTGATCAAATACATTGTCAATATCAGCACGTCTAGACTTGATGAAGTCAATCCACTTGCTTGATAGATATCTTGATTTCTCTTCTGAAGCTTGACTGTTAGTGGCTTTATTGATTCAAGAGCAAACATCACAGTTGTTAAACAAATAGCATGGCATGGAGTTTGCATAGTTCTTGAGCTTTAATACGTGTTTCCCTGTCCCAACTGCAGTCATTGAAGGTAGATTCATCACTCTCAAGTTCAGTAACATAGACTGATTCATAAGCAGCTGGGTTTAAGATGGCTTCATTCACACCTTATCAATCACTCAATACTTCACCAACACCTCTTTCAACAAACATGCCACATTCTCATGTCCTATGCATGTGTTGTGCATTTGCACAGAGTTTGAGTATAATTTAGTGGGTGTGGTTATATTCTTGAGGGGGGGTTCTGACCCCCCAAACCCCCCCCCCTAGATCCGCCACTGGGCTGAAGCTAAGGTGGCATCAGGGCCAGCACATAATATCCACTATACAAAACTTTAGAGGGAGTGTCACCTCTCCTCCTGCCTCTCCCCTCCCCCTCCCCTCCCACCAACCCCCTGTCCCTCCAACCACTTTACATGTCCCTTATTCTGCTGAGGATGAGCTGTAATTTGCTATGTATTCAATTGAAGTGAGGCAGCTGCTGCAACTCTCAACCAGAGGAGTTTCAAAGAGTCTTAATTCCATTGTAGTTCATTGCAAAACCATTTATTGTGACTGGCCACAGCAACCCATGAGCTAGCCACCACACCATGATGAAGACTGGCCACAGCATGAGCTAGCCACCTCACCATGATGGAGACTAGCCACAGCAACCCATGAGCTAGCTACCCCACCATGATGGTGACTGACCACAGCAACCCATGAGCTAGTCACCTCACCATGATGGTGACTGGCCACAGCAACCCATGAGCTAGCCACCTCACCATGATGGTGACTGGCCACGGCAACCCATGAGCTAGCCACCTCACCATGATGGTGACTGGTCACAGCCACCCATGAGCTAGCCAACTCACCATGATGGTGACTGGCCACAGCAACCCATGAGCTAGCCACCTCACCATGATGGTGACTGGCCACAGCAACCCATGAGCTAGCCACCTCACCATGATGGAGACTGGCCACAGCAACCCATGAGCCACCATGATGGTGACTGGCCACAGCAACCCATGAGCTAGCCACCCCACCATGATGGTGACTGGCCACAGCAACCCATGAGCTAGCCACCTCACCATGATGGTGACTGGCCACAGCAACCCATGAGCTAGCCACCCCACCATGATGGTGACTGGCCACAGCAACCCATGAGCTAGCCACCTCACCATGATGGTGACTGGCCACAGCAAACCATGAGCTAGCCACCTCACCATGATGGAGACTGGTCACAGCCACCCATGAGCTAGCCAACTCACCATGATGGAGACTGGCCACAGCAACCCATGAGCTAGCCACCTCACCATGATGGTGACTGGTCACAGCCACCCATGAGCTAGCCAACTCACCATGATGGTGACTGGCCACAGCAAACCATGAGCTAGCCACCTCACCATGATGGTGACTGGCCACAGCAACCCATGAGCTAGCCACCTCACCATGCTGGTGACTGGCCACAGCAACGAGCATATCCATCACAATGGGCAAGCACCGAGTTTAGCCCATGAATCGAGGAAAAACTAGGAAACTAAGATTACCAGGGAAGAGAAAACTAAGATTACCAGGGATGTCCCTACATACTCTGCCGATAATTAGTCTCGGACAACACATGAATCCAGGAATGCTTAGTATCCCAAGATCATTCCGGGGATGTCGCTAGTGAGGGTCACTGACCACTCAACATGTGTCATGATACTTAAAATCCCACAATTCATAATCATGCCAAACTGTGGCAAGCGACAAGCCAAAATAACCCCAAGCGTCCAAGCGGCAAGTCCTCGGAACAGTTGGGGCAGCGCAGCATCTCACTGGTGGTCACCCACAAACCCTCCTTCGTTAGGACGGCCCACATTGCAGGCCAACCCACAGCCAAGATGCACATAGTCTAGCATCACTTTTTAACACCTTCAGGTAATGATCCGACACTTCCATGTAAGTTAATGCTGTTGCGCTCGAAACAATCTGTACCTAAAATAGTTTATTGGTGTAGAGCAAATCCTGACTGGCACAATGTACACCTCACAAAGCCGCGCAATGCACACCTCACAAAACCACCCAATAAGCACGTGGGTGGGCGGATTACCTAGGACTGTCTGTACCATATTATAATAGTGCACATTTTGAGTGCATACCATGAAGAGAGAAGTGTGCATGACATCATTCCTGATCTTAAACTCACTCACACCCTGCCCTAAAATAGCTGGGGCGAGGCAAGGGGAAATGGATGATCACACAAGGAAATGGGCATCTCTACTCGAGGAACAATGACTTGGAGGAAGACAAACCCAGACCAACGTTTGGATGGACGAGACCTGGCTATTAGGAAGACAGGCTGGAGTTCCCCAGGATGTTTATAGTCTACGTAGACATACTGAAGCTCCGCCCTGCCAATGTCAACACAGTCTCCACAGCCTGGGCATCACATCAGGTGAGCGAGATCCACATGAGGTGAGCGAGGTCCACATGAGGTGAGCGAGGTCCACATGAGGTGAGCGAGGTCCACATGAGGTGAGCGAGATCCACATGAGGTGAGCGAGGTCCACATGAGGTGAGCGAGGTCCACATGAGGTGAGCGAGGTCCACATGAGGTGAGCGAGATCCACATGAGGTGAGCGAGATCCACATGAGGTGAGCGAGGTCCACATGAGGTGAGCGAAATCCACATGAGGTGAGCGAGGTCCACATGAGGTGAGCGAGGTCCACATGAGGTGAGCGAGGTCCACATGAGGTCATGAGGTGAGCGAGATCCACATGAGGTGAGCGAGGTCCACATGAGGTGAGCGAGATCCACATGAGGTGAGCAAGATCCACATGAGGTGAGCGAGGTCCACATGAGGTGAGCGAGGTCCACATGAGGTCATGAGGTGAGCGAGATCCACATGAGGTGAGCGAGGTCCACATGAGGTGAGCGAGGTCCACATGAGGTGAGCGAGATCCACATGAGGTGAGCGAGATCCACATGAGGTGAGCGAGGTCCACATGAGGTGAGCGAGGTCCACATGAGATCCACATGAGGTGAGCGAGGTCCACATGAGGTGAGCGAGGTCCACATGAGGTGAGCGAGGTCCACATGAGGTGAGCGAGGTCCACATGAGGTGAGCGAGATCCACATGAGGTGAGCGAGGTCCACATGAGGTGAGCGAGATCCACATGAGGTGAGCGAGGTCCACATGAGGTGAGCAAGATCCACATGAGGTGAGCGAGGTCCACATGAGGTGAGCGAGATCCACATGAGGTGAGCAAGATCCACATGAGGTGAGCGAGGTCCACATGAGGTGAGCGAGGTCCACATGAGGTGAGCGAGGTCCACATGAGGTGAGCGAGATCCACATGAGGTGAGCGAGATCCACATGAGGTGAGCGAGGTCCACATGAGGTGAGCGAGGTCCACATGAGGTGAGCGAGGTCCACATGAGGTGAGCGAGGTCCACATGAGGTGAGCGAGGTCCACATGAGGTGAGCACATGAGGTGAGCGAGGTCCACATGAGGTGAGCGAGGTCCACATGAGGTGAGCGAGGTCCACATGAGGTGAGCGAGGTCCACATGAGGTGAGCGAGGTCCACATGAGGTGAGCGAAATCCACATGAGGTGAGCGAGGTCCACATGAGGTGAGCGAGGTCCACATGAGGTGAGCGAGGTCCACATGAGGTCATGAGGTGAGCGAGATCCACATGAGGTGAGCGAGGTCCACATGAGGTGAGCGAGGTCCACATGAGGTGAGCGAGGTCCACATGAGGTGAGCGAGATCCACATGAGGTGAGCGAGATCCACATGAGGTGAGCAAGATCCACATGAGGTGAGCGAGGTCCACATGAGGTGAGCGAGGTCCACATGAGGTGAGCGAGGTCCACATGAGGTGAGCGAGATCCACATGAGGTGAGCGAGATCCACATGAGGTGAGCGAGGTCCACATGAGGTGAGCGAGGTCCACATGAGGTGAGCGAGGTCCACATGAGGTGAGCGAGGTCCACATGAGGTGAGCGAGGTCCACATGAGGTGAGCACATGAGGTGAGCGAGGTCCACATGAGGTGAGCGAGGTCCACATGAGGTGAGCGAGGTCCACATGAGGTGAGCGAGGTCCACATGAGGTGAGCGAGGTCCACATGAGGTGAGCGAGATCCACATGAGGTGAGCGAGGTCCACATGAGGTGAGCGAGGTCCACATGAGGTGAGCGAGATCCACATGAGGTGAGCGAGGTCCACATGAGGTGAGCGAGGTCCACATGAGGTGAGCGAGGTCCACATGAGGTCATGAGGTGAGCGAGATCCACATGAGGTGAGCGAGGTCCACATGAGGTGAGCGAGGTCCACATGAGGTGAGCGAGATCCACATGAGGTGAGCGAGATCCACATGAGGTGAGCGAGGTCCACATGAGGTGAGCGAGGTCCACATGAGATCCACATGAGGTGAGCGAGGTCCACATGAGGTGAGCGAGGTCCACATGAGGTGAGCGAGGTCCACATGAGGTGAGCGAGGTCCACATGAGGTGAGCGAGATCCACATGAGGTGAGCGAGGTCCACATGAGGTGAGCGAGATCCACATGAGGTGAGCGAGGTCCACATGAGGTGAGCGAGATCCACATGAGGTGAGCGAGGTCCACATGAGGTGAGCGAGATCCACATGAGGTGAGCAAGATCCACATGAGGTGAGCGAGGTCCACATGAGGTGAGCGAGGTCCACATGAGGTGAGCGAGGTCCACATGAGGTGAGCGAGGTCCACATGAGGTCATGAGGTGAGCGAGATCCACATGAGGTGAGCGAGGTCCACATGAGGTGAGCGAGGTCCACATGAGGTGAGCGAGATCCACATGAGGTGAGCGAGATCCACATGAGGTGAGCAAGATCCACATGAGGTGAGCGAGGTCCACATGAGGTGAGCGAGGTCCACATGAGGTGAGCGAGGTCCACATGAGGTGAGCGAGATCCACATGAGGTGAGCGAGATCCACATGAGGTGAGCGAGGTCCACATGAGGTGAGCGAGGTCCACATGAGGTGAGCGAGGTCCACATGAGGTGAGCGAGGTCCATGAGGTGAGCGAGGTCCACATGAGGTGAGCGAGATCCACATGAGGTGAGCACATGAGGTGAGCGAGGTCCACATGAGGTGAGCGAGGTCCACATGAGGTGAGCGAGGTCCACATGAGGTGAGCGAGGTCCACATGAGGTGAGCGAGATCCACATGAGGTGAGCGAGATCCACATGAGGTGAGACATGCTTCTAACGCACACACCCACAGGATCACAAGGCAGACCACTCCATGCATATCCGATCAAACAGGTAGGGACAGGTATAAATCTTTCCCCTCATAAAATAAACTACATACCACAAACAACATAAATCGGCCTAACAAGTATGGTGCACAAGGATCAGATTGGCTAGCCTGGCGTTCGATACTACGCCATAAAATAGGTCACAGATTGCTTATCCCTTGACTCGTCCCACTAGACCGAGGGGGGCAGGGATACCAGAAAAGCAGTTTATCACGTGATGCACTTACAACAGAAACCAGCATTGAAACCACCGCTGAGCACTCCGGCTTGGTGTGCATGCGTGTGCATGTGTGGGGGGCACCACCACTAACTCAATTAGCACATGCACAATCAATTACACAAACATGGCCTGACCTACTGTGTCGTAGGTTTGGTTACGTGCGTAAGCAAGCACTCACCTTAATAATTTGTAATTGGACGCCCTCGTCAGTGTTCACACCAATAAAACAGCTACATATCGTGTCTATGATGCGATCAATCAGCCGCTTGTCCAAACTGTCGGGGTCCTTCTCCAACCCTCGCAACTGTCCATAGGCCATCAATTTCTACACAAGAGAAATCCCCCGTAAGAACTGCATCTGCGGGAGTGCTAGATGCATATGTGTGTGTGACAGGATCGGAGGGAGAGAAAGCACTTGTACAATGCTTAGCCTCTACATTGAAGCAATCTTTTGGTTAGAGGGGCTTTTTCAAATCTATTCTGAAGGAAACTCTGTTTCCCATGACCTTACTCGAGGGATTTTTCAAGTTCCATTCTGAAGGAAACTGTGTTTCCCCGTGTGACCTGACTGCCTACCATATATGGTGAACTGAGTGCACCTCATTAACACTTGAGCTGCAGACATGGCTTGAACCACATTTTTTAAATAGCGGATAGCAAAAAACAAACAACGATCCCCACCCCCAAAAGTCAAACTCGTACTTGTGCTGGATCCCATGCTGGCTTAGCAGCCTAAACAATGGCTTCAGCCTCTACTACAGTAGCTCCCTAAACCTCCAGCGTGTATCGAATCCTTCATTAAGGTATGAAAATGGCTGACCTATAGAGCACTCAAAACGGTGAAATCCATCTTCAAATGCCTATCTCTATTCTTTCCCTCGTATAACCTGGTCAAGTATGTCCATTCACACCAATTATATACGGTCCTCTGAGAATCGGTGGAGTAGCCCTCAACATGACAGCATCTGAGGTCTGATTGAAGCAGCTATAGACATCAAAACTGCTACCGAATGATCACTCGGAGTCGCTCTCGACATCGGCACAGCCGAACGAAAGTTTAGTCATCACCTCAGCTGACTGTTCCTCCTGGAAAGGCTACAGATGGAAAACAGCTCGCCTGGAATGGCTTCGTAATATTGTCTCAGCTCACTGGCCACTCGACTGCAGTAGCTTTGGCCATCGTAGCTGACCATCGCTCGACCACAGCATCCAGACATCGCTACAGTTGACTGGCGCTCAATGCAGTAGCTCTCTACAGCAGCACTCCTACCATCTTTTTTCTGCTATTTTGTGTGAGCCTCCTTCAAGGACTAGTATCAATTACACAGGAAAGACTCCGCCAACCAAACGGCAGAGAAGAACAGGATTCCCTGTAAAATTGGTCAAGGTTCACCTTGCGGGGGGGGGGGGGGGGACACAACTCTTCTCATTTTCATCGCTGTTAGTTTTCTTAACTTTGGGACTGAATTATCGCTACTCCAGTCATAGCAGTGTAACAACTTGCGAAGAAGAACCCAAACAACTTGGACTTGTTAGTTAATTAAGCAATAAACAAAGCTAGGTAGCTTGTGCTAGATTACTAGAACTTGAGCTAGATTACTAGGACACGTTTACTACATCAAAAAAGTGGACTTAGTGCTGCACTTCTAACACACTATGAACATGCCTGCGTCTTGATCGAGATTAGCCACACCCACAAACATTGGTCGGTCCGTCTGGCAGTCAATAAGCTGTCGTTCAGGTACATTGGTGGGAAACTGGCTGATGGCCGGCTATTCTGTGCTCTGGAGGCTGTAGCTACCCAAGTAGCTGGGGACTCCTAATACCAAAACAACAACATCAACTACAGCACACGCTGACTAGCACAGTGTGGCACGCGCTGACTAGCACAGGCTACAACAAGAAGAGGTTAAGAGAAGACACTAATGCTGGAGTCCGAGTTGGACTTGGACTAAGGCATCAATGATGCTGGAGTGGCTCACCAACACTCTGATTGCACGACTACACAACCTCCCTACATTGCCACAGCCAACCATCAGCCAAGCTTACAATACATAAAATAATGACAAATTAAAATGTTTAAAAACACTTGAAACAAGAAACAACTGAAAACAAACTGGTTTGACTTGTCAAACAAGAACAATGAAAGAATTTAAGACTCTACCCAAGTAGACCACAACCCTAGGAGACCCTTTACCATTTAAAATTTGCGTTAAGACATGTTTTTAAATTGGTAAAAGGTCATCTAACTGGTTGTGGTTTACATGCACCTGTTGTTTGTTCGTTTTCCCTTGGGACAAGCCAATCCAATGTGAAGCTGTTGTTTCTAAACACAAACATATTTGCTCTGATAAAGGTGTTTTGTGTGTGCACACTCGGGTGCTTGTGTACCTGGATGCAATCCAGCGAGGTGCTAATCATGCGTGGAACATTGCTCTTGCACGCCAGCTCAAAGGGCAGGAAATGCTTGTCGGCGCTGAGGAATCCTCCCGGAAGCCCTTGCCTGTGAGTAGGGCAAACAAACAAACAAACAAACAAACAAGGACAATATGGAATCACACACAGGCAGACATGACAGAGGTGCTGAGGAAGGGTATGCTTCAGAAAAGATGTCTGCCTCTCACCAATTAACATAAGCCACTTCGCCTGCTTCTCCTTTACACACACCACATGGAGGCATGTCACCTCACACACACACACACACACCACATGGAGGCATGTCACCTCACACACACACACACACACCACATGGAGGCATGTCACCTCACACACACACACACAGGCATGTCACCTCACACACACCACATGGAGGCATGTCACCTCACACACACACACACACACACCACATGGAGGCACGTCACCTCACACACACACACCACATGGAGGCATGTCACCTCACACACACACACCACATGGAGGCATGTCACCTCACACACACACCACATGGAGGCATGTCACCTCACACACACATACCACATGGAGGCACATCACCTCACACACACACCACATGGAGGAACATCACCTCACACACACACACACCACATGGAGGCATGTCACCTCACACACACACCACATGGAGGCATGTCACCTCACACACACACCACATGGAGGCATGTCACCTCACACACACACCACATGGAGGCATGTCACCTCACACACACACACCACATGGAGGCATGTCACCTCACACACACACCACATGGAGGCATGTCACCTCACACACACACACCACATGGAGGCATGTCACCTCACACACACACACCACATGGAGGCATGTCACCTCACACACACACACCACATGGAGGCATGTCACACACACACACACCGTGCATGGAGGCATGTCACCTCACACACACACACCACATCACCTCACACACCACATGGAGGCATGTCACCTCACACACACACACACACCACATAGAGGCCTGTCACCTCACACACACCACATGGAGGCATGTCACCTCACACACACACCACATGGAGGCATGTCACCTCACACACACCACATGGAGGCATGTCACCTCACACACACACACCACATGGAGGCATGTCACCTCACACACACACCACATGGAGGCATGTCACCTCACAGCATGTCACCTCACACACACCACATGGAGGCATGTCACCTCACACACACACACCACATGGAGGCATGTCACCTCACACACACACCACATGGAGGCATGTCACCTCACACACACACACCACATGGAGGCATGTCACCTCACACACACACCACATGGAGGCATGTCACCTCACACACACACACCACATGGAGGCATGTCACCTCACACACACACACACCACATGGAGGCATGTCACCTCACACACACACACACACCACATGGAGGCATGTCACCTCACACACACACCACATGGAGGCACATCACCTCCTTGGCCACTGGCACATACACACCTGATGCTGTCTCCAGCTCTATGTACTCTGGACCCCAATGTGTGCTACTAATTGCTACTGTAGGTTTACTAGAAACAATTAGTAGTTGGCATTTACATGGAACCACTTGAAACAGCCGCCACAGCACTCTGCCGGCTGCTATCTAGTACGGCTACTACAAAGACTGTAAGAATCATGCTTCCACTTGCCGTGTAATTCTAGGAATGTCCAATATACTGCCATGGCCTTTCTAGGGCATCCCAGTTACCCGGGATTATCCTGGGGTTATTCCTGGTGAGAGGCTGAACTAGACAGCATGGACACTAGGGCAAGTGGCAGCTATTCTTCTGACCAGTAAAGGCAATTTGCTAAAAGGTTAGGACAGCTAAGTAACACAACAGTCACAATTATGGTGCACCCAGGACCTGGGATCACACCACATCCTTGACATAATGCTACCACAACACCATAGAAAGTGCCTTCCGCTAACCACACATGCCCTAGCAGGGAACCTTGCTCCAACACAAGAGCAGATGTCTGAGCTGGCAACACATGCCCTAGCAGGGAACCTTGCTCCAACACAAGAGCAGATGTCTGAGCTGGCCACACATGCCCTAGCAGGGAACCTTGCTCCTACACAAGAGCAGATGTCTGAGCTGGCCACACAATCAGTTCAGATTACACTGCCTGATACACACAAAGTTTCAAGTTACGAAGCTGCTCGAGGTTATAACACTCCCACTGCCACTACTGCTGTCATGTAACTACTACTGCCATGCCACTGCCACTACTACTGCCATGCTACTGCCACTACTACAGCCATCCCCACCCACCCACCCCCACCTATCCCCAGCCCTCCTTACTCCTCCCTCATTTGCCACTCCACCCTCTTCATCACACTAGGTTACTAACACCTTATAGAAGATTGTTTTGGGTTAGTCAGTCACCTACCACAGCAACCATTACCATGGGCCGAGGGCAGGTGACATGCTATTAAGGCTTTAGACATACGGACAAGAATGTGAACTCCTCGACACAAACTTACAGCTTAGTGGTGGTTGCTTTCTTCAGCTCTGCTTTAATCTCACCTGCATACATGGCAGTGTGCGTGTGTGTGCATGTATGTGTGTGTGTGGGGGGGGGGGGGGGGGGGGGGGTGAAGAGCAGGTAAGCAACATCCTAAAACATGTACAACACAAATAGTGTTAGGTGAGGCAAGGGTGTGGCTACGTCCTCTACTGACCCCATGCTTGTGAGCACACATGCACATGTGTAAGTGCTGAGGTGTGAGCACACATGCACATGTATGTGTGTATGCAATAGTCCTGCACTGACTTGGAAGGTAACCATTGCAAGATTGAGGGCTTGCAAGCATCTACTTGGCTGTTGCTGATTGCAGCAGCGTCACTTGTGGATCCATTTCCAAGTTAAGGCTAGAGAGGTGCAACACACCCTTCAAGTACTGTTACAACCACAGAGTGAACTGTTTTGTATACACACACACACAACATACACACACATAACATGCACACACACAACATACACATGCACACACACAACATACACATGCACACACACACAACATACACATGCACATAACATACACATGCACATAACATACACATGCACACACACAACATACACATGTACACACACACAACATACACATACACACACAACATACACATGCACGACACACGTGCGCACACACAACACAAACACACAAAACATACACACAACAAAACACACAGCACACATGCATGCACACACACAACACGTGTACACACACACACACACAGCACACGCACAACACATGTACACACACACACACACAGCGCACACACAACACACATGCATGCACACACACCACTACAAATCATAATATGCTCGTCATCTATCACCAAACATGCCGGTCAGTAATGAGCAAAATACCCTCTTCCTCCCACACATTTCCACGGCACCAAGTCCCTCATCAAAAGTGACTAAGGCCGTCCAGAGGAAACCTTACCACAACAGGAAGTGAGGGTATAAACAGTAACACAATACATGTATGAGCAGGAAGTGGACCTGAACTACATCAAGTGCATGTATATATGTCTATACATATCTGTACATACAGTGCAATAGCGCTGTACGTGATTTTCCCGTTGGGTTGAAGGTAAGCTATATCACTTGTTAAGGAGCTGTCAGAGGAGAGCATTTTGTTAGTGGCACTGACCACATACGATGAAACACCATTAGCCTCTCCCAGAGGGTAACTTGCACTGTTCTCCTTGGAATCCACACAGAGAGTGTATCAACTGAAGAGTGGCCACAGCTTACAACAATGCTGTGCACATAGCTAGGAGAAGTGGAGGGTGGAACTTATGCTGTGAATCATATGTAAGCTATCATGTCCTGAAAAAGGGGGAGTAGGGGGGGGGGGTAGGTGGTAGCAGCATGTGCACTGTGTGGCAAGTGGGTGGTTGAGTGTGTGTGGTGAGTGTGTGTGGTGAGTGTGTGTGGTGAGTGTGTGTGGCAAGTGAGTGGTTGAGTGTGTGTGGTGAGTGTGTGTGGTATGTGTCCTGAGAGAGAGTATGTAGGCGTGTGGATGTATGTATGTATGTATGTACATGTATGTATTTATTATGTATTTGTATGTACATGTATGTTTGTATGTATGTACATGTATGTATTTATGTATGTACATGTATGTATGAATGTACATGTGTTTATGAATGTACATGTACAGTATGTAGGTACGTACATGTGCGTACATGTATGTATTTATGATGTACATGTATGTATGTATGAATGTACATGTATTTATGAATGTACATGTATGTATGAATGTAGATGTATGTAGGTACATGTGTGTACATGTATGTATGTATGTACATGTATGTATGTATGTAGCTATCTATTGTTACTGTATTTGGGAACACCTAAACAGTGTCAACATTGGTAAGTACAGGTGCCTAGAAATGTTCTAGTAACTGTTGTATAATTATTGCAGCAATAATCTGCTTGCACTAAAGCAGGGATGACACAACAATAGTCCTTCAGTGGTACCGAAATCAACTGCATTGTTAAGGGTCTTTACCGAATTAATATGCAGGTAAAAGTCTGGTACTCTGAGACTAGATTCCTGGCATTGCCCATCCTCCAATAGCGAGCTACGAAGCTTGATTAATCGCCAACACAAGGATTGCAGGCTAGTATACATTACATCTACAATATTGAAATTGTCTTTTAACTTGGAAGAAGCTGACAGCTAGTAGGTTGATAGCACTGGTGTGCTGTACCCACTTGCAGCTTTGCATCTCTTCAATCAGCACAGGAGATATCAGTTGAATGAACTGATTGCTTGATAACGATGTTTTGTTCTACGTTTGGTTGCCATTGGTTCTTTTCTTTATTAATACACACTGTGAAAAGTTAAGTGCATCCTTTATGCACATTCTGATTGGAGGTCTCAAAATTGGGATCTGGTAGGTAAGCAATGCCAAGAATTTTCCCTCTCGAGACCAGACTCTCATCCCATTGTGATTTGGTAAAGGGTCTATGTATTGGGCTGTCTTGCCCGCAGGTATATGCAGCTGCTGACCTCTCCCCCTCCCTCTCCCCCTCCAGAGTGAAGAGCTGCAGGGAAGCATGGTTGCAATGAGACCCTGCACTAACCGTTGAGGGATAACTTGCAAACTTGCACACAATCTGCAAGTGGCTTGGCAGCCAGCAGAACAATGTCTCATTGGGCTGAAGGCGAGCAGGATGACGATTTCTTACTTTTATCAAGGGAAAAATAATCTCTATCACCTCAAAGATGGCATTTTAATCTCAGAAATATAGCTTTTGTCACTGAAATTGTTGTTGTTGAATTGCAGATTTTATCACTTTCATTGAAATGTTCTCATCACATTATACTGAACACAAACTCCTGATAGGACTGTAGCTTATAGCTTATACTGACACTGACCACAGACTGTAACTTGTACTGACACTGACTGCAGTTTGCACTGACACTGACTGTAGCTCATACTGACACTGACTGTAGCTTGCACTGACACTGACTATAGCTTGTATTGACACTGACTAGCTTGCACTGACATTGACTGCAGTTTGTGGAGACTGACTGTAGCTTGTACTGACTGTAACTGACTGTAACTGACACTCACTATAGTTTCTGTTGACACTAACCTAACTTGAACTAAAAGTGCTCTATATTGGCAAAGCCCTCCTTTCTCCACAAACATTCATATCTCGGGTAATACTCACTCAAGCAGCAGTCTCAACTACAGTATGCACAAGGGAAAAAAACTCCTCCAAACTGTCTTGAGTTCAGTAATGATACAACAAAACCAAAACCAAATAAGGAACATACAATAATTGGTCTTCACAATGATGCCTCTACCTTCTTTCTTCCCAGATCTCATTACAGTATCAAAAGATATTTAGTACCAAGACCAAATTTCCCCAAGAGGTGTTGTGTCTTGCCTGTTCATTGACTACACACAAACAAGAACCAAAGGGAAACCGAATCTTAGTGAGTGTGAAGTAGCAGCTCAAACATGCGGGCAGCAGCCGACTCAGTAGCTGCATTTCAAATTAGAGAACATCCAGTCAGTTTAGAGACTTCTCCTCTATGAAAGAGGTAAGAGTTTACCATGCAGATGAAGAGCGTTCCTGTGTACACTCTCATCATCTTTACACACGTGTCTCGTGCAAACACGGACACCCATAAGCACACTCTCATCATCTTTACACACGTGTCTCCTTCAAACACGGACACCCATAAGTACACTCTCATCATCTTTACACACGTGTCTCCTGCAAACACGGACACCCATAAGTACACTCTCATCATCTTTACACACGCGTCTCCTGCACATACAGACACCCACAAGTACACTTTAATCATCTTTACACACGTATCTCGTGAACACACGGACACCCATAAGTACATACAACAAAAATATAATTCTACAACACATGCCACTTGTTATTAACTGTGCAAATCCTTTGCCAAAAGTGGCTAGGTGCTAATCAAGGGTAATTACATCACAACAGAGAGTTTTCATTTAACAAGCTCAGCAATGTGGACATGACAGGAAGTAATGGCCTGATGAATATCCCAACTGTGTGGCACTGTGTGTGTGTGTGTGTGTGTGTGTGTGTGTGTGTACGGATGTAGACTTACTAAGCGTGCTCTCGCATGACTTTCGGAGTTGCAAATGCTGACTCCTCTTAATCTCCCGCTCAGAAAGTATCTTCTCCAGTGCTCTAGTGAGGAATACATTTCTCCCAGGCCCGGCAGATGAGGACATTCCTTCCCTCACACCTGAACAAACAGATGGCAAGTAAAACCACAATGCATGTTGTATGGTGGGAGCAAACACACTGACTCCAGACAATGGGAATATTAACTTTGATTAACTATTAACTATGCAGATACCACACATGCACTCACAAACACTGCACATACACAGCACCTTGAGTTGGAAGGGTTTAGTGATAATTAGGTATGACATATCTGGTCAGTAATGCATTACTGCGTATCTTCACAAAGTATACGGCTGCATGCAGTGTAGTAGTAGGTGTCTGCATGTAGTGTAGTAGTAGGTGTCTGCATGTAGTGTAGTAGTAGGTGTCTGCATGTAGTGTAGTAGTAGGTGTCTGCATGTAGTGTAGTAGTAGGTGGCTGCATGTAGTGTAGTAGTAGGTGTCTGCATGTAGTGTAGTAGTAGGTGGCTGCATGTAGTGTAGTAGTAGGTGGCTGCATGTAGTGTAGTAGTGGGTGGCTGCATGTAGTGTAGTAGTAGGTGGCTGCATGTAGTGTAGTAGTAGGTGGCTGCATGTAGTGTAGTAGTAGGTGTCTGCATGTAGTGTAGTAGTAGGTGGCTGCATGTAGTGTAGTAGTAGGTGTCTGCATGTAGTGTAGTAGTAGGTGGCTGCATGTAGTGTAGTAGTAGGTGGCTGCATGTAGTGTAGTAGTAGGTGGCTGCATGTAGTGTAGTAGTAGGTGGCTGCATGTAGTGTAGTAGTAGGTGGCTGCATGTAGTGTAGTAGTAGGTGTCTGCATGTAGTGTAGTAGTAGGTGTCTGCATGTAGTGTAGTAGTAGGTGGCTGCATGTAGTGTAGTAGTAGGTGGCTGCATGTAGTGTAGTAGTAGGTGGCTGCATGTAGTGTAGTAGTAGGTGGCTGCATGTAGTGTAGTAGTAGGTGGCTGCATGTAGTGTAGTAGTAGGTGTCTGCATGTAGTGTAGTAGTAGGTGTCTGCATGTAGTGTAGTAGTAGGTGGCTGCATGTAGTGTAGTAGTAGGTGGCTGCATGTAGTGTAGTAGTAGGTGGCTGCATGTAGTGTAGTAGTAGGTGGCTGCATGTAGTGTAGTAGTAGGTGGCTGCATGTAGTGTAGTAGTAGGTGGCTGCATGTAGTGTAGTAGTAGGTGGCTGCATGTAGCGTAGTAGTAGGTGGCTGCATGTAGTGTAGTAGTAGGTGGCTGCATGTAGTGTAGTAGTAGGTGGCTGCATGTAGTGTAGTAGTAGGTGGCTGCATGTAGTGTAGTAGTAGGTGGCTGCATGTAGTGTAGTAGTAGGTGGCTGCATGTAGTGTAGTAGTAGGTGGCTGCATGTAGTGTAGTAGTAGGTGTCTGCATGTAGTGTAGTAGTAGGTGGCTGCATGTAGTGTAGTAGTAGGTGGCTGCATGTAGTGTAGTAGTAGGTGGCTGCATGTAGTGTAGTAGTAGGTGGCTGCATGTAGTGTAGTAGTAGGTGGCTGCATGTAGTGTAGTAGTAGGTGGCTGCATGTAGTGTAGTAGCAGGTGGCTGCATGTAGTGTAGTAGTAGGTGTCTGCATGTAGTGTAGTAGTAGGTGGCTGCATGTAGTGTAGTAGCAGGTGTCTGCATGTAGTGTAGTAGTAGGTGTCTGCATGTAGTGTAGTAGTAGGTGGCTGCATGTAGTGTAGTAGTAGGTGGCTGCATGTAGTGTAGTAGTAGGTGGCTGCATGTAGTGTAGTAGTAGGTGGCTGCATGTAGTGTAGTAGTAGGTGGCTGCATGTAGTGTAGTAGTAGGTGGCTGCATGTAGTGTAGTAGTAGGTGGCTGCATGTAGTGTAGTAGTAGGTGGCTGCATGTAGTGTAGTAGCAGGTGGCTGCATGTAGTGTAGTAGTAGGTGTCTGCATGTAGTGTAGTAGTAGGTGGCTGCATGTAGTGTAGTAGTAGGTGGCTGCATGTAGTGTAGTAGTAGGTGGCTGCATGTAGTGTAGTAGTAGGTGGCTGCATGTAGTGTAGTAGTAGGTGGCTGCATGTAGTGTAGTAGTAGGTGGCTGCATGTAGTGTAGTAGTAGGTGGCTACATGTAGTGTAGTAGCAGGTGGCTGCATGTAGTGTAGTAGTAGGTGTCTGCATGTAGTGTAGTAGTAGGTGGCTGCATGTAGTGTAGTAGTAGGTGGCTGCATGTAGTGTAGTAGTAGGTGGCTACATGTAGTGTAGTAGCAGGTGGCTGCATGTAGTGTAGTAGTAGGTGTCTGCATGTAGTGTAGTAGTAGGTGGCTGCATGTAGTGTAGTAGTAGGTGGCTGCATGTAGTGTAGTAGTAGGTGTCTGCATGTAGTGTAGTAGTAGGTGGCTGCATGTAGTGTAGTAGTAGGTGGCTACATGTAGTGTAGTAGCAGGTGGCTGCATGTAGTGTAGTAGTAGGTGTCTGCATGTAGTGTAGTAGTAGGTGGCTGCATGTAGTGTAGTAGTAGGTGGCTGCATGTAGTGTAGTAGTAGGTGGCTACATGTAGTGTAGTAGCAGGTGGCTGCATGTAGTGTAGTAGTAGGTGTCTGCATGTAGTGTAGTAGTAGGTGTCTGCATGTAGTGTAGTAGTAGGTGGCTGCATGTAGTGTAGTAGTAGGTGGCTGCATGTAGTGTAGTAGTAGGTGTCTGCATGTAGTGTAGTAGTAGGTGTCTGCATGTAGTGTAGTAGTAGGTGTCTGCATGTAGTGTAGTAGTAGGTGGCTGCATGTAGTGTAGTAGTAGGTGTCTGCATGTAGTGTAGTAGTAGGTGTCTGCATGTAGTGTAGTAGCAGGTGGCTGCATGTAGTGTAGTAGTAGGTGGCTGCATGTAGTGTAGTAGTAGGTGGCTGCATGTAGTGTAGTAGTAGGTGTCTGCATGTAGTGTAGTAGTAGGTGGCTGCATGTAGTGTAGTAGTAGGTGGCTGCATGTAGTGTAGTAGTAGGTGGCTGCATGTAGTGTAGTAGTAGGTGTCTGCATGTAGTGTAGTAGTAGGTGGCTGCATGTAGTGTAGTAGTAGGTGTCTGCATGTAGTATAGTAGTAGGTGGCCTGGTGTGTGTGTGTGTGTGCACGTGTGTGTGTGTGTGTGTGTGTATGTAACTACAGTGTAATACTAAACACAGTTAAGTAATGGTGCTCTCTCAGTTCATGTACACCAGATAGGCTGGATTTTAAAGTTATAATTAACTAGTAGTAAATGCCACAAACAGCTGTTTGGGTTGCTGCATGTACAAACCTTATTAGCGAACTGGCCAGCCTACCGATGAGCTAATTTGGGGTTGGATTAGTTAGGAAGGTTCCTAGATGGCCACCTACCCCTAGCAATGGCATACATCTATCCCTACCCCTAGCATACATCTATCCCTAATATCCTATCCCTACCTAGCTCCAGCTTACACATAGCCCAATAGCCCTAGAACACGCCTAGCCCTAGAATACCCCATGACTACTCTTGGTCCTAGAATAGCCTAGCCTGGAACACCCCTAGTCCAGTAATACCCTAGCCCAAGAATATACCATCGCCCTAGACCTAACATACACTTAGTCCTAGAATACCCTGCCCTAGATACAAGCCCTAGAACACACCTATTGTATCACACTGTGAAAGTTGCATCGAGTTGTGATGCTGCAGAAAGATACCTACTCTCTCTCTCACAGACACACACACACATGAGTGTACAGACACACACAGTTACATCTTCATTATGATCCAAACCACAGCAGTGTGCAGTGCTTCATGTTTCACAGGGAAGGGGAAAGAGGAGAGATCCTGCACACTACATGAAGCTTATGTGATTGGCAGGAGGAATCAATGGGAAGAACTGCCACAACTTTCCAAGACATCTTGGAATTCTCGAGGTAATTGTCCAGGTTACCCTAGAGAGGTTGACTACACACCATTCAGGTGTGGCATATCCGCGCCCCACACTTAGAATAGCCCTAGCCCCGTCCATAGAATGTTCTTAGCACTAGCCATGCCCATATTAACCTTAGTCCTACACCTAGAATAGCCCTACACCTAGAATAGCCCTACACCTAGAATAGCCCTACACCTAGAATAGCCCTACACCTAGAATAGCCCTACACCTAGAATAGCCCTACACCTAGAATAGTCCTACACCTAGAATAGCCCTACACCTAGAATAGCCCTACACCTAGAATAGCCCTACACCTAGAATAGCCCTACACCTAGAATAGTCCTACACCTAGAATAGCCCTACACCTAGAATAGCCCTACACCTAGAATAGTCCTACATCTAGAATAGCCCTACACCTAGAATAGTCCTACATCTAGAATAGCCCTACACCTAGAATAGCCCTACACCTAGAATAGCCCTACACCTAGAATAGTCCTACACCTAGAATAGCCCTACACCTAGAATAGTCCTACATCTAGAATAGCCCTACACCTAGAATAGTCCTACATCTAGAATAGCCCTACACCTAGAATAGCCCTACACCTAGAATAGCCCTACATCTAGAATAGCCCTACACCTAGAATAGCCCTACACCTAGAATAGCCCTACACCTAGAATAGCCCTACACCTAGAATAGCCCTACACCTAGAATAGCCCTACACCTAGAATAGCCCTACACCTAGAATAGCCCTACACCTAGAATAGCCCTACACCTAGAATAGCCCTACACCTAGAATAGCCCTACACCTAGAATAGCCCTACACCTAGAATAGCCCTACACCTATAATAGCCCTACACCTATAATAACCTAGAATAGCCCTACACCTAGAATAGCCCTACACCTAGAATAGCCCTACACCTAGAATAGCCCTACACCTAGAATAGCCCTACACCTAGAATAGCCCTACACCTAGAATAGCCCTACACCTATAATAGCCCTACACCTATAATAGCCCTACACCTATAATAGCCCTACACCTATAATAGCCCTACACCTATAATAGCCCTACACCTATAATAGCCCTACACCTATAATAGCCCTACACCTATAATAGCCCTACACCTATAATAGCCCTACACCTAGAATAGCCCTACACCTAGAATAGCCCTACACCTAGAATAGCCCTACACCTAGAATAGCCCTACACCTAGAATAGCCCTACACCTAGAATAGCCCTACACCTAGAATAGCCCTACACCTAGAATAGCCCTACACCTAGAATAGCCCTACACCTAGAATAGCCCTACACCTAGAATAGCCCTACACCTAGAATAGCCCTACACCTAGAATAGCCCTACACCTAGAATAGCCCTACACCTAGAATAGCCCTACACCTAGAATAGCCCTACACCTAGAATAGCCCTACACCTAGAATAGCCCTACACCTAGAATAGCCCTACACCTATAATAGCCCTACACCTATAATAGCCCTACACCTATAATAGCCCTACACCTAGAATAGCCCTACACCTATAATAGCCCTATAATAGCCCTACACCTAGAATAGCCCTACACCTAGAATAGCCCTACACCTAGAATAGCCCTACACCTAGAATAGCCCTACACCTAGAATAGCCCTACACCTAGAATAGCCCTACACCTAGAATAGCCCTACACCTAGAATAGCCCTACACCTATAATAGCCCTACACCTAGAATAGCCCTACACCTAGAATAGCCCTACACCTAGAATAGCCCTACACCTAGAATAGCCCTACACCTAGAACAGCCCTACACCTAGAACAGCCCTACACCTAGAACAGCCCTACACCTAGAACAGCCCTACACCTAGAACAGCCCTACACCTGTAATAGCCCTACACCTAGAATAGCCCTACACCTAGAATAGCCCTACACCTAGAATAGCCCTACACCTAGAATAGCCCTACACCTAGAATAGCCCTACACCTAGAATAGCCCTACACCTAGAATAGCCCTACACCTAGAATAGCCCTACACCTAGAATAGCCCTACACCTAGAATAGCCCTACACCTAGAATAGTCCTACACCTAGAATAGCCCTACACCTAGAATAGCCCTACACCTAGAATAGCCCTACACCTATAATAGCCCTACACCTATAATAGCCCTACACCTATAATAGCCCTACACCTATAATAGCCCTACACCTAGAATAGCCCTACACCTAGAATAGCCCTACACCTAGAATAGCCCTACACCTAGAATAGCCCTACACCTAGAATAGCCCTACACCTAGAATAGCCCTACACCTAGAATAGCCCTACACCTAGAATAGCCCTACACCTAGAATAGCCCTACACCTAGAATAGCCCTACACCTAGAATAGCCCTACACCTAGAATAGCCCTACACCTAGAATAGCCCTACACCTAGAATAGCCCTACACCTAGAATAGCCCTACACCTAGAATAGCCCTACACCTAGAATAGCCCTACACCTAGAATAGCCCTACACCTAGAATAGCCCTACACCTAGAATAGCCCTACACATAGAATAGCCCTACACCTAGAATAGCCCTACACCTAGAATAGCCCTACACCTAGAATAGCCCTACACCTAGAATAGCCCTACACCTAGAATAGCCCTACACCTAGAATAGCCCTACACCTAGAATAGCCCTAAACCTATAATAGCCCTAGAATAGCCCTACACCTAGAATAGCCCTACACCTAGAATAGCCCTACACCTAGAATAGTCCTACACCTAGAATAGCCCTACACCTAGAATAGCCCTACACCTATAATAGCCCTACACCTATAATAGCCCTACACCTAGAATAGCCCTACACCTAGAATAGCCCTACACCTAGAATAGCCCTACACCTAGAATAGCCCTACACCTAGAATAGCCCTACACCTATAATAGCCCTACACCTAGAATAGCCCTACACCTAGAATAGCCCTACACCTAGAATAGCCCTACACCTAGAATAGCCCTACACCTAGAATAGCCCTACACCTAGAATAGCCCTACACCTAGAATAGCCCTACACCTAGAATAGCCCTACACCTAGAATAGCCCTACACCTAGAATAGCCCTACACCTAGAATAGCCCTACACCTAGAATAGCCCTACACCTATAATAGCCCTACACCTAGAATAGCCCTACACCTAGAATAGCCCTACACCTAGAATAGCCCTAAACCTATAATAGCCCTAGAATAGCCCTACACCTAGAATAGCCCTACACCTAGAATAGCCCTACACCTATAATAGCCCTACACCTATAATAGCCCTACACCTATAATAGCCCTACACCTATAATAGCCCTACACCTATAATAGCCCTACACCTATAATAGCCCTACACCTATAATAGCCCTACACCTATAATAGCCCTACACCTATAATAGCCCTACACCTATAATAGCCCTACACCTAGAATAGCCCTACACCTAGAATAGCCCTACACCTAGAATAGCCCTACACCTAGAATAGCCCTACACCTAGAATAGCCCTACACCTAGAATAGCCCTACACCTAGAATAGCCCTACACCTAGAATAGCCCTACACCTAGAATAGCCCTACACCTAGAATAGCCCTACACCTAGAATAGCCCTACACCTAGAATAGCCCTACACCTAGAATAGCCCTACACCTAGAATAGCCCTACACCTAGAATAGCCCTACACCTAGAATAGCCCTACACCTAGAATAGCCCTACACCTAGAATAGCCCTACACCTAGAATAGCCCTACACCTAGAATAGCCCTACACCTAGAATAGCCCTACACCTAGAATAGCCCTACACCTAGAATAGCCCTACACCTAGAATAGCCCTACACCTAGAATAGCCCTACACCTAGAATAGCCCTACACCTAGAATAGCCCTACACCTAGAATAGCCCTACACCTAGAATAGCCCTACACCTAGAATAGCCCTACACCTAGAATAGCCCTACACCTAGAATAGCCCTACACCTACTACACCTAGAATAGCCTTACACCTAGAATAGCCTTACACCTAGAATAGCCTTACACCTAGAATAGCCCTACACCTAGAATAGTCCTACACCTACTACACCTAGAATAGCCATACACCTAGAATAGCCCTAAACCTAGAATAGCCCTACACCTAGAATAGCCCTACACCTAGAATAGCCCTACACCTAGAATAGCCCTACACCTAGAATAGCCCTACACCCTACACCTAGAATAGCCTTACACCTAGAATAGCCCTACACCTAGAATAGCCCTACACCTAGAATAGTCCTACACCTACTACACCTAGAATAGCCATACACCTAGAATAGCCCTACACCTAGAATAGCTCTACACCTAGAATAGCCTTACACCTAGAATAGTCCTACACCTACTACACCCATACACCTAGAATAGCCCTACACCTAGAATAGCCCTACACCTAGAATAGCCCAACACCTAGAATAGCCCTACACCTAGAATAGCCCTACACCTAGAATAGCCCTACACCTAGAATAGCCCTACACCTAGAATAGCCCTACACCTAGAATAGCCCTCACCTAGAATAGCCTACACCTATAATAGCCCTACACCTAGAATAGCCCTACACCTAGAATAGCCCTACACCTAGAATAGCCCTACACCTAGAATAGCCCTCACCTAGAATAGCCTACACCTATAATAGCCCTACACCTAGAATAGCCCTACACCTAGAATAGCTCTACACCTAGAATAGCCTTACACCTAGAATAGTCCTACACCTACTACACCCATACACCTAGAATAGCCCTACACCTAGAATAGCCCTTCACCTAGAATAGCCCAACACCTAGAATAGCCCTACACCTAGAATAGCCCTACACCTAGAATAGCCCTACACCTAGAATAGCCCTACACCTAGAATAGCCCTACACCTAGAATAGCCCTACACCTAGAATAGCCCTCACCTAGAATAGCCTACACCTATAATAGCCCTACACCTAGAATAGCCCTACACCTAGAATAGCCCTACACCTAGAATAGCCTTACACCTAGAATAGCCCTACACCTAGAATAGCCATACACCTAGAATAGTCCTACACCTACTACACCTAGAATAGCCATACACCTAGAATAGCCCTACACCTAGAATAGCTCTACACCTAGAATAGCCTTACACCTAGAATAGTCCTACACCTACTACACCCATACACCTAGAATAGCCCTACACCTAGAATAGCCCTACACCTAGAATAGCCCAACACCTAGAATAGCCCTACACCTAGAATAGCCCTACACCTAGAATAGCCCTACACCTAGAATAGCCCTACACCTAGAATAGCCCTCACCTAGAATAGCCTACACCTATAATAGCCCTACACCTAGAATAGCCCTACACCTAGAATAGCCATACACCTAGAATAGCCCTACACCCTACACCTAGAATAGCCTTACACCTAGAATAGCCCTACACCTAGAATAGCTCTACACCTAGAATAGCCTTACACCTAGAATAGTCCTACACCTACTACACCCATACACCTAGAATAGCCCTACACCTAGAATAGCCCAACACCTAGAATAGCCCTACACCTAGAATAGCCCTACACCTAGAATAGCCCTACACCTAGAATAGCCCTACACCTAGAATAGCCCTACACCTAGAATAGCCCTCACCTAGAATAGCCTACACCTATAATAGCCCTACACCTAGAATAGCCCTACACCTAGAATAGCCCTACACCTAGAATAGCCCTACACCTAGAATAGCCCTACACCTAGAATAGCCCTACACCTAGAATAGCCCTACACCTAGAATAGCCCTACACCCTACACCTAGAATAGCCTTACACCTAGAATAGCCCTACACCTAGAATAGCCCTACACCTAGAATAGCCCTACACCTAGAATAGCCCTACACCCTACACCTAGAATAGCCTTACACCTAGAATAGCCTTACACCTAGAATAGCCCTACACCTAGAATAGCCCTCACCTAGAATAGTCCTACCTACACCTACTACACCTAGAATAGCCCTACACTTAGGCCCTGTCCATATAATGCTCTTCGCACTAGCCTTCCCCATACATTAATCCTAGTTCTACACCTAGTACACTGATTCCAGCATTCCAGATGGTAAGGTCAGCTTTATCCTGGGATTTCCTGACAAGGTTAACATGTCAACTTGGCAAAGCAGAGTAGTTTGATAAGTAGACAAGTGGAGCAGACAGTACTTGCATCAACCACAATTCATGCAGTCAACCCCATACTATGAACATGTATTAAGAGCAACACATGCAGCCAATCCCATACTATGAACATGTACATGTATTAGGGCTGTGTGCTAGTACAAATATGTGACATTTGCTGATTATTAGCCTACAAGCTACATTGATCAACTACCAAATAATTACTTATTCAAATGATGATCGATCTATTCATTGGGGTGGGGGACATATGACATGGGGGTCACCATCACAGCCTCTGATATATTGACAGGGGTGGGGGTGACATATGATATGAGGGTCACCATCACAGCCTCACCATGATTGGGGGGGGGGGCTTATGCAGGAACCAAGAGCAGCAAACGTTCATGCTATGTAGCCAAGATTCTACACACCAAGGACTGTGTTATTATGACACAATTTGGCTCAGATTTTACACCCCACAGCTATGGTCATTATGTGTGATTTGTGAAGAAAACCAAACATGTGGTTGTGATCTCAGACACAACTCCTCAGCCACAAAATCTTCCATCATGCACAAAGCAATCTCCATGAAAGGCCAAGGCACTTTCGTGATGACCATTTCCACTTACATAAATGTTCCTAGGCAAATACCGTTCCTAGGCAAATACATGCAAACCCGGCCTTGATTAAGAGAGATGACCGACATACAGATACATGCATGTACATATGCGTGCACAATACATAGACAACAGCACTCCTATACACATGTGATCACTCCTGGCAACACAAATTCACCCGTTCACCTCCCCAGCATTGCGCGACTCCTTCCTCTCAGAAATCACCATCTTTATCGCAACTGGAATGACCTTGGAAAGGTTAGGACATTACACTGCCATCAGAACAATGGCAGCCAAGACATTTAGCCCTCGCAGTTTAGCTAGCCAAGTTAGTATACATTTACGATCAAAAATACAACCAGATTTACTTTAAGCGCTTCATTAATGCACAAAACGAACTACAGTAGACGTCCAGTAACTAATTCCAAGACAAGGAACCAGTCAAGTAGAAAATGCCCGGGTTTCTATGAATGCATCTTAGGTGTGTTTCTACATGTTGAGATGTCATGAGGTTGCACTGAACACCACACTAGCACTGGAATGAACTCTAGTTCCTCTGGCGCTGGAATGAACTTTAGTTCCTTTCAAGCCTCACATCTGGTGTGGACTTATTGAGGTGTGGTTGATTTCCATGTAATTTTTACATGCACCTTGGGCACCATATTAGCCCCCACAACACACATGAGAAAAATCTAAATAATGCACATCACACTCGTATACAAACACTACTTGTTTTATGGTCTGAATGGCTACATAATAAGTTAAGTACGTTGCATAGCTTCCTAAATCCAGCATAGGCCACTGCAAAGTCTTTGCTCATTCTATTATATCCACATATCTGGCAAATACTGTGTACATTCCACATCAATTCACCTGTTGGGTTGAGGATACCAAGTGGAAAATGTTTATTAGAGTGGTGAGTGCTGCTAGCTATAGAAGAGGCTGGCCATGTTATGTTACTTGATGGCCAGATATTCAGAAGGTCAACATGAAAGCTATCACTTCACATAGCTAACCAAACAGCTAGACACATACAGCTTAGCTGCATGACAAATACTAAAAGATTTACCTGGTGGACTACTTTCTGAGTAAGACCAACTCGGAAGAACTTCTCAACTTTTTCTCAGCAGGTAACCTGGCCCCGCCCCTTAACCAAATTGAACACGCCTCCCCAACTCAGTTTTTCCCCTTTTTTTCTCCCACCGAAACGGAAATAGTTCTCGATATTAGCTAATCCACTAGGCTGTAGGTTCTTCAGTCTCGCAGTGATACCGCAAGAATGAGAGCTTTAAGCTGCTGTACGCTGTTTTGGTTGGTTTATTTCGCTTGTCGTTTTGCTGAAACCGTATCTCAGCTCATGATAACGATCAGTGTACCCGATGGAAGTAATCGTAACATGATTGAACTGACGTGTGACACTAGTAACGTCGATAAACCAAGCGGTTGTATGTTTAACTTTTGTATGAATGGAACGGACACGTTGATCCCGTCCAATTCGAACAAACTTAGCTTCTATGTAGTCCCAGAGAACGAGTCCGTTATTACCTGCCAATGTCAAGTTGAAGGAATAAGTGTAACGTCACCTTCCCTGAAGGTTGCTGGTAAGTAACTTCTTGGTTCTGGTCGTGAATAAGTTGTAAAAAAGACTGGGAAATTCTGTACTGTATAGTGTCCAGATATGTTTAAAAACACCTCATTGTAAAATTTCAACCATAAACAATATGTAGCCAAAAAAAAAGATTTAATTTTCTCTACTCGTGCAAGTAAGAAGTATTTGTACACTACCCTGTGAGTCCCGACTGCCAAGGTTCTTTAGAATATGCCAAAAACATAGAACATGAGTGAGTAGGTATATACATTACAGGGAACATGGCATAGTAATATGCATTCAAATTCCTTCTGCACATGAAATCCTGGCCATCCATTTTCCATCATATGCAATTTCTGACCCCGCGAATGTATGTATGGCTTTCAAGGCTTTAGCTGTTCTCCCTTGGATGAGCTACTTACAGCCTGAAGGAAACACAGCGTGCAGAACAGGAATAAGATAGAGCTAGTATATTTACAGACAGGTGGGTGCTCCACGAAGTCCGGAAGAAAAATCCGGGAGATAGATGTTAGCTATACCAGTAGTTACAGTGCAGGTATGTTCTGGTCTAGCTAACTTACGCCTAATTAGCAATGGAGTTTCCTCCAAGCTCCAACATGCAGTAGCAGTGAATGCAAAGTTCTATTTAATGCACATTCACTTAATGTTTTTATCATTGTTCAGCATAGATTCAAATACCTATTGAGGTGCACTGGGGCCGACAGTCGATGTGCATTGGGGGACACATTTCAGAGTAGGGAAGCAAGCGCATTATTTATTACTAATATACATTGAGTACGTAGTGTAGATAGGTGCGGCCTGAGGTGTAGTTGTTTTCTGGACTGGCAATCTTATAGTAACTTAGTCTCTAATGCTGCAACACTCGGCCATGGAACTCTGTTATGTAAGTCAAGCTAATAAATAATAATAATGTGGTCAAATCAAATAAGAGTATTCTTCTTATTTGGATACACATGCACTAATTAATTAGTTTGCAATATGGCATATGCACACGTGGATACACAGAATGTGGAACATGATTAGTGATCATTAACATGATTTCACCATGCAGTGAGTGTTGTACGTACGTGCAACTGCCCAACAAAAAATAATTAACCATTTACGTATTCACACACACACACACACACACACACATTTCCTAACTAGTACCTGTAAATTATGTGTTTTGTGTAATTTTTTCTAATTTCAGCTATCCCGTCTTCTTTAACTGTGCCACCTATGAATGTATTTCGAGATGAAAACCAAAAAGTGACTCTGCAGTGTCCACTGGTATTAGGCAACCTTCATCAAGAGCTGAATCCTTATAAAATAGTGTGGGAAGAACAAGATGGGCAAGTATATAAATCCATCTTCAGTAGACAATTTAGCCTATCTAACTTCAATAGAGACCTCATTATAACCAAGTCTGGCATCACACCGACAACATTTAAGTGCGCCCTGTCGTTGAAAAGATGTGACCCGGGTTGCCCCGAAGATACCTTTGGAGAAAGTTATCTTCTACTTAATTTGATAGGTATGTTTGCTACAAAATTAATCGATAAGTTTCAAGTTTGTTGGATTAACACATGTTGAAAGTCACACCATTTAATATGCATATTCTTGCCCTTTAATTAATTGTGATGTGCCTAATGACCCTTACACCTGTATGTACATAATTTGGTATCTATATTGATTCACTTCTACACTTTGAATTCTGATTCCTCATGGCACACGATCTAGAGTTCCCAGTGGGTAGCAGAAATGCGAATTATTCCTATTTAAGGGGGGACATCTGCATTTTTTTTAAAAATTTTTTTTTACCTGTGGTTACAACTTTAGAGCTCAGTAGATTCTGCAAACTTCATGGTATGGACTTGATATATAGCTCAAAAGATAGGTCTCTCTGTGTGCTCTCTTTTGATACTAAAATGTGTTTCATAGGTATAACTATAGGCAAGTTACTAGACCCTAAAGCGGAGTGACCACAAAAACCTGAAGCGCTCCAACCTCCATAGAAACCACTCTGAGGTGCGAAGTGCAAAAAAATTAAAAATGGTACGAGTGGCTAGAGGAAGCTCTAGAGTACACAAGGAGTATATTGAGCAGGCGTGAAAAATTTATTAACGTGGTCAAGCGGCGGTTGGAAAATTGAAGGCGTTGACGAGGCGACGCCTTCAATTTTCCAACCGCGCGCTTGACCAGGTAATAAATTTTTCACGCCTGCTCAATATACTCCTTGTGTACTCTAGAGCTTCCTCTAGCCACTCGTACCATTTTTAATTTTTTTGCACTTCGCACCTCAGAGTGGTTTCTATGGAGGTTGGAGCGCTTCAGGTTTTTGTGGTCACTCCGCTTTAGGGTCTAGTAACTTGCCTATAGTTATACCTATGAAACATATTTTAGTATCAAAAGAGAGCACACAGAGAGACCTATCTTTTGAGCTATATATCAAGTCCATACCATGAAGTTTGCAGAATCTACTGAGCTCTAAAGTTGTAACCACAGGTAAAAAAAAAATTTTTTTTTAAATGCAGATGTCCCCCCTTAAAGTACTGTGCTCGTGAATCTATAAACATGTTGCCCCTCCATTGATTAACTGTACTAACTGTCTTACCAACATTACCCGAATGTCCTCTTTTCATAATCAATTCCTATAGAGCCTATTTCAATCCATCATTCAAGCACGGAACAGAGCATAGACTTCAATGAAATGGCAACCTTCCACTGCAATGCTACAGGGACTACTATTTCTATCAGTTGGGACTGCAGTGGTTCCATAGACTGCTCTAAGATTGCTATGATTGTGAGATCCCCTGATATTGAAAATGATATCACTACGGTCACCTCGAGCCTGGAACTAGCCGGCAAAATGTATGACGAACCTGTTACTGTAAATATCACATGCACTGTTCGTCAGCAACTGGTGAATGTACCTGAAGGTTCTCCAGCGGATAGAAACAAGACGGAAACCTTCACCTTGCATGTGACCAATGGTAATCCTCTCTGTGCTACGTAGTTTTTTAATTTTTAATTGCTAGTGCTAGGAACAATGGTGGTAGTGTTCATGAGAGTTGGTGAACGGAGCCTAATCTGTGGAGACAGAAATGCAGCCCCAAAGACTGTTATGTGTCTATTTTTCTTCTTCCTCATCCATTTTGTTTGTTTCTGTTGGAGTGAAGGGAATGATGCAGCAAAACACAAGCACTCTGTTGATGATGAGAACACACCTCTTCTTGTGCCTTACTCTTTCTCTAATACCATAGTCGCCATGCTAAGCATTCATACTAAACACTCTCCTTCCGAAAAGTGTATTGTGGGTGTTTGAGTGATGGGCAAGCACTTATAAATGGCTTACTCCAATTAACACACACGCCATTAGAGATGAGCATGGTGCATATTCCTTACCAGATGAGTGTGCTACACATGTGCAGTAACAATAGCTATTGATAGAATGTTGGGTATTCTCGGCACATCTTCCTCATTGCTACTGTTGTCTTTATTGTAGTGCTACGGGCATGCACGAAGTGTCGAGCTTAATTTCTATATTCTTGGCACTTGACTGGGTAACTTGCACCCACTCATTGCTGAAGCTAGTGTGAAGGTCGCTTGCCTAGTGGCGGGCACTTAGCATGTAGACCACAGCAAGTGTGCCTAGTGCGTGTTGCTAGAATAAAATGGTTAGCCACAAGGTCCATGGCTATCTGGCTAGCAGTTTTCACTTTCACTTTCCTGGGTAGCGAGCAAGGTGGAATGTCCCTGAACAATTATTGCAGTAATAAAGTACTCATTGTTTTCTTTTCTTTCTTGCAAAGAACCTGGTGCTCTATTAAGAATCAGAATCCGTGGAAAGGAATGTGGCTCGCTGGCATTCCTTGCACTTCCTGCATTTCTGTTGATAAAACCGCCACCACTGTTCCCATGCACACCAACCATACATCGATGTCTGTATTGGGTTCAGACTCTTGTACCGTATTTTCATCTGAAATGCATCTAATCACTTTCACAACCTACAAGACAGATTTTGTCAAGATCTTCTCTTGAGTTACAATATAAAATAGGTCAGTTTTTTTCACTGTAGCTATCATTAACAGTTGAGATGTTGGAACAATCAGCAACATGACTTGTGCATGCACAGAGCGTGTTATGTAAACAACAATAACAAAACGATGATGTTTATAAATTTTCTATAAAACACTGATGTTTATAAAGTTTTTTTTTTAAACACTAATGTTTATAAAGTTCTAATTATTTAACAAACACTGATGTTTATAAAAGTTTCTATATTAAAAAAACAAAAAACACTGATGTCTATATAATTATATATTTAACAAACACTGATGTTTATAAAAGTTTCTATATTTTTTTAAAAAAACCACTGATGCTTATAAAGTTAATGTTTATAAAGTTCTATATATTCAACAAAACACTGACGTTTATATAGTTTCTATATATTTTGCAGATATTTTGTCACCCTTCTCTTAATTTAGCCATATGTGCCACCTATATTTGACCGGATTCCCCCTTCCCTCCCCTTCCTCCTTGAGGAATCCACTTATGCTTGCAATAGTCATGACCAGTTTAGAATGTTTATGCTGTACCTTTACTGCACTTTCATTGACTACAGTAACCGAGAAGTCAACCCAAGAAAGCCTAACTACCGTGACCGCAAATGGCAAATTCTACGCTCTGATATCAATACCCATCGTTTTGTTTTCATTAGCTCTGGCGATGGTGCTCATCCTTGTCAAGTGCTATCGAGGTGGCAACTGTAAGAGATCCAATGCTTCATACCCTGTTGAAAGCAGCACAAGTGCTCCACTCTCACTCGTGTCACGGAAAAAGACTCCGATATATGAAGAACTGCCTTGTACCGTCTACCACGCCGACCATCCACTACTGTTGCGTCAATATGGTGTTGAGAGCGATCCTAATCTTTCCAAGGTTGAGAATATTTCATGCCATTCGGAAGAGCCACTCTGTTCTGATGTGTCGGGTCTCTCAGGTGTGTCGGGAAACGTACCCGGCGCCCACAAAATGCCAATGTATAGCACCGAAGGCTCAGTGTTGGACAGTCTGTTTCCACCACAGCCATGGGCGAGGTCTCACAGCACATTCAACTCCACTCATACCCAGTCAACCATTTTAGGATCCAATAGTCACTGTGACTACCAGCGTCATCCTCACTCTTACACTCACTCGGAAATCTGTATTTCAGGTTCTCCTGATCACTTTGTAGGAAGGCCACGTTCTGCCTCTCATGGTGCCATTCGGTCTAACTCAGAGAAACCGTATCCAGAGGAATTATCCTACCCTATTGATTCA
The DNA here is from genome assembly GCA_028752905.1 of Cladorhizidae sp. MBARI D1340-BT2. Taxonomy (NCBI): domain Eukaryota; kingdom Metazoa; phylum Porifera; class Demospongiae; order Poecilosclerida; family Cladorhizidae; species Cladorhizidae sp. MBARI D1340-BT2. The sequence goes on along the minus strand of JAQNBH010000005.1, from coordinate 25,849,932 downwards.
GGTAGTCATTCCTACCCGGACCATCCACCTCCGTTTAGTAACTCTCCCTTGAGAAACTCTCCATCTGTGTCTCATGCCTCTTCTAATTCATCTGTTCAGATGCAAGCTCTTTCCTATGCAAGTACGAGGCGTTCCTCCAGCACAGAACATCCATCTCCCAAGAAATACATCTCTAATGAAGAACTTATCTCTGTTGTGAATAGCTTGAAACACAACAGAAACTGTGAAATACCGGGTTGCCTTTGCCAGGAATTTAGAGAGCGTTATTATGAGATAGAAGCACTTGCATCCTCAAATAAGCACAAGTCCTATGAACGCCAAGTGACAAATTCCAATACCGTGGTAACTTCTAGCAGTACTGAGTCGGACTCTGACACTGATAATAATGGGAGGCGGGCTAAAATGCGCCTGGAACTTGGTAAAGGGTCTAATGTGCAGATGTATCCACATTACCACTTGAGTTCAAAGTCTTACATCCGAAAAACAGTTGATTGTGAATCATGGCAGAGCCGTCGGCGTTCAAGGTCTGTATCAGATCTCACTCCCATTACCGAAATACACGAGATTGCCACTCCTAAGGTAGGTGGGCCTATTGTGCCCGGAACACCAATCTGCCCACCCAACACTCTGGGAATTGATGGAAATTCTTCTGTTGCTTACGAGGCACCAACAAAGCAAGAGCTATTGAGTTCAAATACAAGATCCTTCTTGGAAAAACCCAGGCCACCTCTACTGAGACAGAAATCTATTTCAATGGATAACATACCAGTTCTCTGCTTGAATGATTGCCTTGCAAAGCTGGTAACACCTTCACCCAGCAAGTCTTACTCGCTGAGTCTCACCACTGTACTCCACAACAATAATCCTGCTGAACCTGTTCTAAATACTGTACATGAAACGTCAAACAGTTTAGAATCTGATGACAGTAACACTTCATCACGATCGGAGTCTCCTCCTGAGCCTGAGGCGGTGAAATCATCTGTGTCTTCACAGTCTGACAGTGAAGAAGCTACTCAAGTCTCACTCACTTCTTGCAGAAACCCTTTGAAAACCAGAACTGCGATAAGAAGAGTTGGTGAAAGCTCTGGTTATGAAAGCATGGAAGGAGAGAATGGTTCAGCTGTGTCTGTGCTCACTGATGTCATTTCTAAACGACGGGATAGCGATCTGAAATCTCGTGCTAGGTCTCAAATGTCCCCTGTTCATATAAGTAGATCTTCTTCCCCCTTTGAGACAGAAACTATGGTCAGCAGAGATGGAGGCACTACCCTGACTACTGAATGTTAATCTGCATAATTAGGCTGTTTAACCCCTCATTGTTTGTGTGTTTTTGTTGATGCTAGCTTCTTGCAATTTTGTTGTGCTCTATTTAAAATATAAAGAGAAAAATATGACATTAAAAACAATGATAACAGAGGCTACTGCAAGCCCTCCTTTTCATTTACCTTGTCCTTTGCATAAATGACAATGTTGTCATCGTAGCTATAGGTCTTGGGTTGGGAGCACCCTTGTATCAGCCACAATTAGGTTGGGAGCACCCTTGTATCACTAGGTTGGGAGCACCCTTGTATCAGCCACACACTTGGGTTGGGAGCACCCTTGTATTCAGCCACACAATTAGGTTGGGAGCACCCTTGTATCAACCACACAATTAGGTTGGGAGCACCCTTATATCAGCCACACAATTAGGTTGGGAGCACCCTTGTATCAACCACACAATTAGGTTGGGAGCACCCTTGTATCAGCCACACAATTAGATTGGGAACACCCTTGTATCAGCCACACAATTAGATTGGGAGCACCCTTATATCAGCCACACAATTAGGTTGGGGCACCCTTGTATCAGCCACAATTAGATTGGGGACACCCTTCAGCCACACAATTAGATTGGGAGCACCCTTGTATCAGCCACACAATTAGGTTGGGAGCACCCTTGTATCACTAGGTTGGGAGCACCCTTGTATCAGCCACACACTTGGGTTGGGAGCACCCTTGTATCAGCCACACAATTCGGTTGGGAGCACCCTTGTATCAACCACACAATTAGGTTGGGAGCACCCTTATATCAGCCACACAATTAGGTTGGGAGCACCCTTGTATCAACCACACAATTAGGTTGGGAGCACCCTTGTATCAGCCACACAATTAGATTGGGAACACCCTTGTATCAGCCACACAATTAGATTGGGAGCACCCTTATATCAGCCACACAATTAGGTTGGGGCACCCTTGTATCAGCCACAATTAGATTGGGGACACCCTTCAGCCACACAATTAGATTGGGAGCACCCTTGTATCAGCCACACAATTAGGTTGGGAGCACCCTTGTATCACTAGGTTGGGAGCACCCTTGTATCAGCCACACACTTGGGTTGGGAGCACCCTTGTATCAGCCACACAATTAGGTTGGGAGCACCCTTGTATCAACCACACAATTAGGTTGGGAGCACCCTTATATCAGCCACACAATTAGGTTGGGAGCACCCTTGTATCAACCACACAATTAGGTTGGGAGCACCCTTGTATCAGCCACACAATTAGATTGGGAACACCCTTGTATCAGCCACACAATTAGATTGGGAGCACCCTTATATCAGCCACACAATTAGGTTGGGGCACCCTTGTATCAGCCACAATTAGATTGGGGACACCCTTCAGCCACACAATTAGATTGGGAGCACCCTTGTATCAGCCACACAATTAGATTGGGAGCACCCTTGTATCAGCCACACAATTAGATTGGGAGCACCCTTGTATCAGCCACAATTAGTTGTATCAGCCACACAATTGCAAGTTTTGTGGCTCAGAAGCTGCTAGGCTGTTTGATTTGTCCCTCGAGCATCGACTGTCACTGTTGCCACTCAGAAGTAAGTGATGTTATCTGCAGATCTGTATCCACTGCAAACGTTCCGTTATGTTTGGAGCCTCAGGCCCTGAGCTGATTGGATGGGAAGAGGCCTGTGATGGTAGTACAATGATTACTGTTAGTTTAGGACGAGACGTGCCAGGACACTTGTGCTCCATCTTACTTATCACAAGCTCATAGTAGAGTGGCACAGACAACTAGTGAAGCACAGAATAGGCACCAAGAGGTGAAGCAAGGAATTCTACAGCACAAAGAATTCCAGAGTAATGGACCCATTATCCCTGGAATTTATAAGGGGAGCTGACCCACTGTCTATGAGCAAGTCACCAGGGTGGTGAAATCCTCCAGAGGTTTATGGCTGTGCAGAGGGGGAAACTCGGCCTCAGTTCTGGCTACTTTAGACCACTAACTGACAACAACAACAACAAAATAATTGTAATAGTAACAAACCAATAAACAATAAAGTAAAGTGCCAGCTCCATATTGTTAGTGTATAAAATCAAGAAGAAGGTAACTATTTTAGATTCACTTGTCAAAAGTGAAAACGAGAATGTATCCATGGTAACCATGTCATGTTAGAAGACCATTTACCAGATCATTGTCGAGGCCAGATTTGAGTTTAAACAGTAAAGGGTTGTCTGAGTAGCTCGGGCCTAAATGGGTGACTCGACTTCTTATCTGACATTTTTTCAATTTCCCAACTATATCCTTGTTCCATATTTTCACACATGACTTGGTGTTGCTTAGCTAATCGTTATTCCCAAATGCACCACATGAAAGAGCTACCATAATTATATCTTTCAAGTGCAGGGGTAGAGCACAATAACAGTTTTGATCCCACACCCTCATATATAGTATGGCTTACAAGTTACTCATTAGGGGCAAATCTAGGATTTATAAATAGGGGGTGGTTGTTAAGTCGCACCCTAGAACACACCCCTTTAAGGTGTGGTTTTGGCATAATTGTGTAATGCATATCTGAACTTCAATTATTGTGGAAACTTCAATATTATTGTGTGATTGATCACACATGTAGTTATAATTGTTGACTAGTTATCAAATAGTGAAGGAAGAGCCTCCTTGGATGTGCCTGAACACATGCTTGACAGACTTCAACAGGAACTCTCTCACTAAAATTCATTGCGATAATCGAGAGATCTGACAAACGTTTGTACATATAGACCTCAAGTAGGTCTTAATCCTCCTCATTAAAGAAAATGACCTTTCAGCTTCAGCACTAGTGATAGGTATTGTGCATGCAATAACAAGAAGACTATGAATGTTAGGGAAAGAATCCTTATCACATGCTCCAACAAATTATCAGGAATTGAAGAAACCGATTGCTGGCCACATTGTGGTTCACTTTTCTTGCTTTGCCACAAATCTCTCCACCTCCTAAGCTCGTTACCAAGGGACTTGGGAAACGGAAGGTCACATTCCCAAAGTAGTAACCTGGCCGACATTATGTCAGTGGAATGTGTATCCATTTCCACAATAATTGTGGCAGACTGAGCAGACCATGAACATGATGCTGTTCATCTGAAAATCTAACACTCATATGAGCAAGGAGAGAGTCCAGAAGTCGGATAGCAACTGCCCTTTTGTAGTGCTCCTGTCTGGGAACATTGGTTCGGTTCCTCTGTAAGCTAGTCTTCCTCGCAACACATGCAGAAGTTCCAATACTGTCTGCAAGTTGAATAATCTCATCATACCAGGAGCTGAAAATCATGTCAACGTTATTCCTGGTTGTCTTGATGTTCTCAATGATATAGGTGGTTCTGGAAAAAGAACACATATCGACAAATTTCTCCTTCCATCACTTTACTGTACGATAGCCAGGGGAATTGCTGAATCCAGCGAAGCTGAAAAGATACTTTTCAAGTTTTACCCTGTTTGATAACTGGATGAGAATAAAGCACTTCAGATAGGGAGGTAGCAAGTGTGAGGTAATGGAATCTTTTGGCATCAGGAAGACCATTAGCTAGATGCCTTGAATTATCAAGGAACCTTGTACAGCTATGATCATTGTTCCGAGGTCAACAATTTTGGTACAGTGGTCTGCCATGTTACTTAGTTCATTGGATGTAGATATGCTGTGTTCACATTGTTTCAGTTCAGGTTCAGGGCCAGAGCACACTCTTTTCTCTGGTGGTTCCTGAAAAGGTGGTCCTTGACTAGAAGATGGTTCTTGAATAGACTCTTGAGTTCTATATTTTATGCAAATAAAACAGTAAATTGTCATTAGGATTCAGCTACTCAAAGTTACCTTTTAAACATGTTCCTCAAGTTGAGCTGCTTACATCCTCCTGAGCCAGTTCCAGACATCATATCAAAACAGCTAGTGGATTTACCCCTCAGTTAGTACACATAGCTAGTAAGAATTAAGTCTGAACTGCCATGTGACTTGATCACATGTCATGCCATCATCATACATTGTAATTATGTTGTCATCACTTTACTTTTCTAACAAGTCGTTTTAATAAGTTGCAGTTGAACCACTGACAGCACCATTTCTTGGTGTTCACCTCAACCACAACCAATAACACTTGTTCAATTCATTCTTGTTCATGCTTGTAAAGCCAGTTATGGTTATTCGGGAGGGATCTGCCCCTGCACAGCACCGTTTTATATATTTGGCAGCTTCTTTGTAGCCTCTGACGTTGCCCTTGGCTGCTTTTATGGAGTTATAGACTACTTCCAGTGTGCTTAGATCATTTGCTGTGGCAAGCCTTTCAAGTATGGAAGTATGTCCAATAGTTGCTATAGGTCCACCACTTCATAGTGTTATAAGACCCCAAATTATCTGTAGCTTTACCTGGGCACAAGTGGCTCTTCATGGCATGTAATATACCATTTTCTAATAAAAAAGCAGTAATAAAAGTCTGCCATTTGTCTTGTGAGCTGATGAACAAGTTCAACATCAAATCAGTAAAGCAAAAGTGGCAAAGGCAATAAAGTGATAAACGTAATCCATTCAGTCGTGGCCAAAAGTCATTGAGGCCTGCGGAGAGTGTACGCACCACTATTAAAGAAAGTTTATGGGGACATTGAAACCACTTCCAGCAAGTACAAATATTTGTGTTTATTGTTTTGAACTCTCCACTGTGCTCTTAAAATGCTGCTCTCGTACTGATATAATATATGATACTGGGCTGCATATAGAACGGTACAAAAATTACAGACTATAACATATTTCCTGGATAGGTTGCTAAAAAAATCAATCTGCTACCCACTCCCAGCCCCCCCCCCCCCCAACCCCTGACTCCAAATGGAAAGTCCTCATTTTTACCCTACTTAATGGTGCGTGAAGTAGGCGTGGTCAAGTAAACAAGTTGTGCATGTTTGTTCTGACTGGGCTGCATTCTTTTTATTGTTAACACTTTTGGAATTTATATGACATCTGCTGTTGCAATAAATGAAAAACATTTCGGTTCCTCAGCCAGGATAGATCTGTAAAGCTCATGTCCTCGAGGTACTTTATTGTGATGCTAGGCACAAACTGCTTCTTAGGCATTTACCATTGAGCAGTGGATACCTGGACACTAATGATTTAATCTCATGTAGGTATAGGAGTGTCCTGGAGAACTTATTTTGTTAACTAGACTCAGTGTTGCCATAATTTTTTGTAATTTCCAAATTACTCGCCTGTGTTATCTGAAATTTTTGGCAACAAAAAATCCAAACAAAATCCAAACAACAATTTCATGAGAAATAACATACTAAAGTGTTTTCATACCATTAGGAATATTTCTGCACAGACCAAGTGACCACATGAATATTCCTGCACAGACCAGGTGACCACAAAATGACTACACTCAGCTAATACCACAGAGAGTGGTTTTGAAATAGGCTGCACATGGTCTGATATGCATGAAATGTCAAACAATTTTCTAATGAAAAATCCAAACATTTATTGATAAAATCCAAAGAGAAAATTTAAGGGTCAAAAATCCAAACAGTTTGGATAAAATCAACACTATGGCAACACTGTTACTAATGCATTGAGTTGTGAGCGAAGAAAAAAGGGGGGGAATGATGAACCAAGTAACTATGCCCATCCTTTCCTGTCAGCCATGCAGCCCGCTCTCACCTGCCTGTGCAAATTTAAATATTTTGGGTGGGTTGAGAGGCCCTGAGGTGGCTTGTGGAGGTTTGTAAAGGAGTTGTTTATCCTATTTCAGGCTGGTTTGTTCTTCTATCTGGTAAGGGGTTCTATCAGCTATTAACCGTTCAGACAGTTCTCACTTGCGCAGTGTAGCCAGGATAGTCTAGCTTCGAAGGCATGCCTTCTCTCAACTGTTCTCTTCACTATGAAGCTCATTCCTGATTTACACAAGCCCAAATGCATGCACACATATATAGAAATGCAATACCAAGTTTTCCCTCCAATTACCCAGTGTGGGCATGCTTCACTCGCCAATTATTGACAAAAGCTCAGTTGAGCTTAAGTAAATGGAATTGTCATTCTTTTGTAGGTTAATATATAGTAGAAGTCTTAAGGATCGAAAAATGTTGGCGCTGCAGAGAAGCTCCCCTGACTATATATGTAGACCAGGCCAAGGGCCAACAAGTGGTGATTTTACAACTACGGTAATCTTCCTTATGCAATTGAATTTTCCTAGTGCTTAACTTGGAGTCTGCCTGAGCCACTCATTGTAAGCATTATAATGACAATTGGATGATTTCCCCGCACGTAGAAGCTAGTTACTTGTCCCCCATTCATTAGGAATGCAACTCCTTGCAATACTCATCATGATGACACCATTGTTGATCAAGCCATTACTGTGGCCCCAACCCTGACAAATCCTAATGCAATACAGGTTTTGATGTCATCATGGCCAGGATTAAGCCAAAGAAGCAAATATTATTGAGAGTCTCTCATTTGACATAGTACAGGTAGAATTCGATAATCATTTACTCAGTCAGCATTTCGGGTACATGATGTCAAGTGTGTAAATTTAAGTTGACTATATCCAGTAAGTAGTTAAGTGCAATGCACCATCTCGATGTCAGATCAAAGAGGATTGAATATAGTTATTATCTGCATGAGATGTGTGCATCAATTGAGTGTATGTCATGGGACATGCACGAGGTAAGGGGACATCAATCGGGTGAAGGGCCGTACGTAGTGATATGCATATACAGGTATGGGCTAGGTAAGAGTGAGTATTGTCTATCTCCCCCCAAGTCCTACGTCAGGGGGACTGTGTTAGGTTGACCGTTGTCCGTAGCGTATGATCGGCTTAGGCCCTCTCTTGCTGCATATGGGTCCAGGAGCAGGAGTAGGGGTTGTGGGGAAGGAGAGGTTCGGGATCTTCGCCAGGTTCTTCAGGTTGGTTTGGATTGGGCTATGGGGGGGTGTCGGGGTACCGGCAACGGAGGCGTAAGGACCAGCAGCTCTCACAACACCCGCTGGTGGCTGCCAGCTTGGAGTTGGTGCTGGGGGTCCCATCGGTGTCGTTGCACTCATCGGAGGACGCATCGGTGTTGCAGAGCTCATCGGAGACAGGGGGTAGATCTGGGGTGGGATAGGGGTATGGGGTAAAATGGATGGAGCTGATGTTGGTGGCAGTGGCTGTTGTGAAGGGAGGAGGTGGTCCGGCAGTCGCCGTTTGAGCGGGTCGTCTGGTGTCGTCGGAGTGGTGACCTGTTTACGTAGGAAGCGACGGTTGCGCATTGTCAGTCTGCCGTTGCCGTCCATTCTCACTTGGTACTGGTGGTACTGGAGCACCTCGACGATCACTCCTGTTTTGTCCCACTTCGTTGGGTGACAGCCTGTTTGGTTCTGTACAAAAACCTTGTCACCACAACGAAGGGGGGAGAGGCCGCCGGAGTGCTCGTCCCATCTTGCTCGGCCGAGAGATTGGCGGTGGGCTAGTGCCTTGTCTCTGATTTGCAGGCGCGAGTCCATGTTCCTTGGCTGTCACAGCCTTGCTGGGATTCCGGGGAGCAGGTCCCTGATGGGTCGGCCGTAAAGGCATATGGCCGGCGACATCCTCGTATCAGGGCTGGGGCAGTTTCTGTAGAGGAGTAAAGCTTTAAAGAAGGCCGATTGGAGGGAGCCCCCAGGGCCGGTGTTGCCCGATATAAGGCGCTTCATGGTCTTGACAGCGGTCTCCGCTCGGTTGTTAGCGTGTGGGTGGTACGCTGAGGATACCCTATGGTGAACGCCCCAGGTGGATAGGAGCTCTCTTGTGGAGTGTGCGGCAAACTCTGGCCCGCCATCCGACGTCAGGGTGTCGGGTATGCCATAAGTTGCAAAAGTGTCCCTGAGTATGGTGGCAAGGCCTGTGGCCCCGTTGGTGGCCGGGGCGACGATGGGCCAGCCAGAGTACTGGTCGACCAGCACCAGGTATGCGGATCCCTCGTGGTGGAAGAAATCCGCACAGAGGTGCTGGAAGGGGTACTCTGGTTCCTCCGGTGTGGTCGAGGGCATCGCTGGCTGGGATGGGGCGTTGGCATTGCGTGTGGGACAGCTGTTTCTTGTAGCTGATATATCAGTGGTTAGGCCTGGCCAGTACAGTGATGAGGTTGCCCGAGCTGTCATCCCGCTGGTGCCCTGGTGCACCGCATGGAGGGATGCAAGGCATGTTGGTTGTAGGGCGGCAGGAATGATGACACGTTCTCCGTAACAGATGACACCGTCGATGATGGAGAGGTTGTCTATGATTGGGTAGTATGCCCGGATGGCAGCTGGTAACATGTGCCGGGATTCTGGGGGTCCTTCCTCAACGTAGTACATGAGGTCCTGCATTGTCGAGTCGGCCGTGGTGGCGATTTGGAGCTGCTCCCAGCTCACAGGGATTGTCGTGATGGCTGAGCAGATTGCGTGGTGTAGGCCGTCGTCCTCGATGGGCTGAGGGGAGGCGCAGTGGATTGCCTCGTTGGCTGAGTCCTGGCTTCCTGGGCATGCAGGGCTGGGTGCTGGGATGTCATCTGGGAGGTGGAGTCGTGGTGGTGTTCGGGTCCCGGATGGGTGGCGTGAGAGGGCATCGCTGGTGTGATTCCTTACGCCAGGGATGTACACCATCCGGAACCTGTACCGGAGCGTCTTCTCCTTGATATTGCGGAGGCGTGGGTTTGGTATGTCCTCGAGGCAGCGATCACCGAATAGCTTCAGCAGTGGCTTGTGGTCCACTGCTACAACGAGGTCGCTGCACCCGAGGACGAAGTGGCGGGCCTTGTCCAAGGCATCGGCTACCGCCAGGGCTTCTCCCTCCACAGGGGCATATCGTGACTCAGCAGCATGGGTGAAGCGCGAGCCCACCAGGGTGACGCGCCAACCATCCCGGCAACAGAACAAGTCACGGGATGGGCACTGGCTAGATAAGTGCCATGCACCATTTCAACGCTGGATCAAAGAGGATACAAAATAGATCTTGTTAGCATGAAATGCGTACACCAACTGAATGTGTGTTACTGAGCAGGCGCGAGGTAAGGGGACATCAAACGGGTAAAGGGTTATACGTAGTGACATGCATATAGTTATTGTCTATCTCCCCCCAAGTCCGAATGCCATGAGGGCTGAGAAGTTATTCGTAGTTAGGGTATCGTTTGATTGGCTTTGCCTCTCTCTCACTTCGATGAGGGCCGGTTGGGGGGGTCGGCGGGAAGGAGGGTGTGGGGATCATGGCCACATTTTTCGGGTTGGCTTGGACATGGCGATGGGGGGAAGTCGGGGTTCTGGCTACAGAGGCGTATGAACGTCGGTCGGCAGGGGTGATGAGGACCGGTTGGTGAGGCTGGACGTTCGGTGTTTGCTGTGGCAGGGTCGGTGGTGTCGGGGGAGGCAGTCTCATCGGAGCTGGCTGAGGTGGCTGCATCGGGGTTTGAGGGTGGATCTGAGGGGGGATAGAGGATGGGGGGTAATGGGTGGATCAGGTGGTTTGGGGGGGTTGTTTTGGGTAGGTGGGGCCGAGGGGGTTGGGTGGTAGTGGTCGGGGAGGCTTCGATGGAACGGGTTGTCTGGTGGCGGTGGGCCAGTAGTCTGTCGACGGAGGAAGCGGCGGTTTCGCATGGTGAGTCGTCCGTTGCCGTCCATCTTCACCTGGTATTGGTGGTATTTCATGACTTCGACGACCACTCCTGTCTTGTCCCACTTCGTCAGGTGGCGGCCCGTTTGGTTTTGGACGAATACATGGTCACCACGACGAAGGGGGGAGAGGCCGCCTGTGTGTTCATCCCATCTTGCTCGGCCGAGGGATTGGCGGTGTGATAGTGCCAGCTCTCTTTGGCGGAGCCGGTTTTCCGAGTCCATAGGTGGTCGGAGCTGGGCAGGTATGCCGGGGAGCAGGTCTCGGATGGGTCGACCGTACAGGCTCATGGCCGGGGACATCTTAGTGTCTGGGCTGGGGCTATTTCGATATTGAAGTATTGCCTTGTAGAAGGGGGACTGTAGACATCCTCCGGGGCCTGTGTTCCCCGCAATCAGACGCTTCATTGTTTTGACGCCTGTCTCTGCCCGGTTGTTCGAGTGGGGGTTATAGGCAGAGGAGATCCTATGGTGGACGCCCCAGTTGGAGAGTAGCTCCCTGGTGGAGTGGGACGCAAACTCGGGTCCGCCGTCTGATGTGAGAGACGTGGGTATGCCGAAGGTGGCAAACGTGCTGCGGAGGATGTTGGCCAGGCCAGAGGCTCCGTTGACGGCGGGGGCGACGATGGGCCAGCCAGAGTACCGGTCGACCAGCACAAGATATGCGGATCCCTCGTGATGGAAGAAATCCGCACAGATGTGCTGGAAGGGGTACTCTGGCTCCTCAGGTGTTGTGGAGGGCATTGCGGGCTGTGATGGGGCATTGCCGTTACAAATGGGGCAGCCGTTTCTGGTGGCCGCGATGTCTGAGGTGAGTCCTGGCCAGTAAAGAGATGACGAGGCCCTGGCAGTCATTCCACTTGTGCCCTGGTGTGCAGCATGGAGGGCAGATAGACACGTTGCTTGTAAGGCAGCTGGTATCACCACGCGGTCTCCGTAACATACCACATCGTCTACGATGTATAGGCTGTTGATTATGGGGAAGAATGACCTGATGGAGGCGGGTAGCATGTGCCTGCTGTCCGGGGGGCCTTCTTCGACATAATATATTAGGTCCTGCATGGTGGGGTCGGCTGTGGTAGCAACTTGCAGTTGTTCCCAACTGATAGGGATGGTGGATATGGCAGCACAGATTGCGGGCTGGAGTCCGTCGTCTTCGTGGATGGCGAGGGTTGAGTGCGAGCTTGCTGGGCAGGCTGGGTTGGGTGATTGGAGGTCATCGGGGAGGTGAAGTCGTGGTGGTGTTCGGGTCCTGGATGGGTGGCGTGAGAGGGCGTTGCTGGTGTGGTTTCTCACGCCAGGGATGTACATCATCCGGAACCGATAGCGGAGCGTTTTTTCCTTCAGGTTGCGCAGGCGTGGATTCGGGATGTCCTCGAGGCAGCGATCCCCAAAGAGCTTGAGCAGTGGCTTATGGTCCACTGCTACAACGAGGTCGCTGCACCCGAGGACGAAGTGGCGAGCCTTGTCCAGAGCGTCGGCAACAGCAAGAGCTTCGCCCTCCACGGGGGCGTATCGTGACTCTGCAGCATGGGTGAAGCGCGAGCCCACTAGGGTGACACGCCAACCCTCTCGGCAGCAGAACAAGTCACGGGACGGGCACTGGCAGTGTTTTTGAAACAGCCAGAACCCGATCCCACCCTTGCTCCAATCGGTGGCCAGGCAGGTTGGGCGGTCCTTGTCAAAGATCTCAACACCGACCCTGATGCGCTCGCAGATGTGGTTCTTGGAGGCTGTGAAAGCCTCGGCCAGGTCACTCGTCCATTCGAATGGTGTGGTAGGTTTGAGGAGGGCCCGGAATGGCTGCATCGCCGTGGTCATCGCGAAGGTGTAAGAAACTTGGTTTACAAGCCCGAACCATGCCCTGATGTCTGTGATGCTGGCTGGGGTGGGGAAGTCGGTGATTGATTGCAGGTATTTGTCCGCTGGTTTGACCTCCGTGGGAGTGATGGTGAATCCAGCAAATTCCACGGTGTCTTTGGCGAAGCGAAACTTGCGTGGGTTTAGGGTGATACCGTTCACGGCACAGATGTGGAGCCACTCAGTCGCTTGGTGGAATGCCCCCGTGATGTCGTTAGACCACAGTGGTGCATCGTCGATGCATTTGGTCTTTGACATCACGGTGGTGACGAGGGCATCGTACCTGGCCGTGTAGGCATCACCCGAGGCGATGTAACCTTGGGGGGCGGTGAGATAGCGATATCTACCCCATGGGGTGATAAACGTGGTAAAGTGGCGGTCTTCCTTGGAGAGTGCAACTGAGTGGTAGCCATTCCACGCGTCGAATATGGTCTTCTTGGTTCGGCGTGGAATGGCTCGGGCTTGGTGGAATGGAGATGGGCAGTGGTGTGTCTCCCGTGTGGCATGCTTGTTCAGGGGTTGGAAGTTGATGGTCCTCCTGAGCAACACGTTCTTCTTGGTGCATATCACCATGCGGTGGCACCAAGTGACGGGCGTACCCAGGGGGACACTCTCTAGCACGCCAAGGCGAACATCCCGGTCGAGGCCTGCCTTCACCTCGTCTTGCCAATGAATGGGGATGGCAATGGGGGTGTGGCAGGGTTTGGGGACAGCGTTGGGATCGATGCTCAGGGATAGGGGGGGGCCAGACATCATGGGGAGGGGCTGGTGCTCACAGACATTGAACGCACTCGCTGAGTATAGGTCCAGCAAGTGACGTTCAAGTCTGTGGCGGTTTTCTTCGGTGCCAGGGAAAGGTAGGGAGGTGGGTAGGTCTGGGGGTGGTGCCCTGGTTGGGCATGAGCATGCACGTTGTATGAGAGGTGTGGTTTGACTAACCAAGGGTGTGGTTGGGGGTGGGGGTCTCGGAGGTCTGGCCTGCAGGTCCGCTGTGGTCGTCATCTGGGGGGGTCTGGACACATGGTGGATGGGTCTGGTCTGCAGGTCCCCTGTTCTGGTTAGCAGGTCCTGGGCTTGCGACAGTGGCCGATCAGGGGTCGCCCATGCACTCGTGCCGTTTCCCGTAGGTGGTGTCGACGTACAGAGGGAGAACCCCTTCGCGATCAGCCCAAGGTCGGAACAAGTTGTCAGGCTCAGGTACAGCTTAGTGGCGAGTGGGGAAAAGTAGACCATCTGCCTTGTGTCTCGGTTGGAATGGCGAGATCTGATTCGCAGAAGAGCAGCCCCTATTATGGGGAGGCTGTTCCCGCTAGCTGAGCTCATGAGGAGCGTAGCCGGGATGAGGTCAGCTTGTTGCAGGTTGAGGCCGGTGAGCAGTTGTGGGCCTGCCAGGCAGCTCTGGCAGCCTGTGTCGGCTAGAGCTGTCGTGGAGAGGTTGTGTCTCTCTTCCCGAAGTGTGTGTCCATGGGCGAGATAGTCTTCTCTGTGGGTGGACACGGTCACCTCTATGTTGGGTTGGGGTGGGGATCTGCGCTGGATCCACTGGTTGGTGCCCGAGTCCCATGACTGGTGGGGGAGGGTGCCCTCGGACATGTTGGCTACCTGTTCTGATATGGCGCTCTCCTTCTCAGCTAGCTTGAGCCAGCAGAGATGGGCATAATGGTTTGGACGGTTGCACGCCGTGCAGGTGGAGCCGAAGGCAGGGCATTGGGTGCGATGGATCGCAGTGCGGGCCCTCTCACCGTGGCCTGGGTTGCCGCAAAAGCAGCAGGTGGATTTCTGGTTGGTGAGTTGCTTGGTTTGGGTGGGTTGCCCTCTGTGTGGGGTGGGCAGGCGGTTGGGTCTGGTCTTGGTGGCACTTGGTGGTAGTTCGCTTGGTGGTAGTCGTGGCGTGCTGGGGCGCTGTTGCCTCCTGTAGCCACTGAGCAGGGCGTCCTCGAGGTCCGTGCTATCATCAAGGGTGTTCGTCGAGGTGGGTGTTGTGATGGTGACCGCGGACCGCTTACCTGCGGCTCTCACTTCGACGAAACGGATTGTCTCTTCTACTGACATGGCCTGGTTGGTGTCCTTGAGGAGGTCTTCCTGAATATCGGGGTCTGCTAGCCCCACACACAACTGATCAGCCACTCTCTGCTCTCCCTGGGTGCTTATCATATCACAACCAGAACACTTCTTGGTAAACATACACACCTCCGCCTGGCCACGGAGTCGGGCTGCAAAAGATCTTATTGACTCACCACGGTCCTGTACCATACGGGATAGGGCGACGCGGGCCACCTTCGGATTTTCCTCCCGGACGGCAAGGGCTTTGATGGCTGCCAGGAGTTCCACTTCGAAATGTTGTTTGATAGGTAAAGGATCGACGATATTACGCGTGACGTCACGTCTGAGGTTGGGCTCCAGGCATTCAAGTAGCTGAATCGCGATGTCTGGACCGGCCAGATGGATGGCTAGCGAATACGCTCTCCACCTGCTCAGGAAGTAATGCCAGCTCTCAGTCGTCCCACCGGCCGTGACTTCTGGGCGGCGGACGGGTGTTGGTTTGGTTCGGGTCGCCTGGCTATGCACAAGCATATGGCCGTTCAGCTGGGCGGCCACCACTGCTGGGTCCATCCCATCAGGGGTGACGAAGTCGCATCCGGGGTACGGGCAATTGACTGCCATGAGGTTGATGGGCGACAATTGGGGTAGTCTTCGGGAAAGCACGATCCCCTAGCCAGTACTCTTGCTGGTGGGGTCTAGTGGCTATCGAAGGCTATACTAGCAGAGTTGGTGTACGCATAGATAAGTGCCATGCACCATTTCAACGCTGGATCAAAGAGGATACAAAATAGATCTTGTTAGCATGAAATGCGTACACCAACTGAATGTGTGTTACTGAGCAGGCGCGAGGTAAGGGGACATAAAACGGGTAAAGGGTCATACGTAGTGACATGCATATAGTTATTGTCTACTGGCAGTGTTTCTGGAACAGCCAGAACCCGATCCCGTCCTTGCTCCAGTCGGTCGCCAGGCAGGTTGGGCGGTCCTTGTCAAAGATTTCGACACCGACCCTGATGCGCTCGCAGATGTGATGTTTTGAGGTTGCAAAGGCTTCCGCCAGCTCGCTGGTCCATTCGAAGGGTGTAGATGGTTTCAGGAGAGCCCGGAATGGGAGCATTGAAGTAGTCATTGCAAAGGTGTAAGAAACCTGGTTCACAAGGCCAAACCAGGCACGTACGTCGGTGATGTTTACTGGGGTTGGAAAGTCAGTGATCGATTGGAGGTATTTGTCAGCGGGTCGTACCTCGGTTGGTGTGACGGTGAATCCGGCGAACTCGACAGTGTCCTCGGCAAATCGGAATTTGCGTGGGTTTAGGGTGACGGCACAGATGTGGAGCCACTCAGTCGCCTGATGGAATGCTCCCGTGATGTCGTCCGACCAGAGCAGTGCATCGTCGATGCACTTGGTCTTGGATGCCACGTTGGCGACGAGGGCATCGTACCTGGCCGTGTAGGCATCACCCGAGGCGATGTAGCCTTGGGGGGTGGTTAGATATCTGTATCTGCCCCATGGGGTAATGAATGTTGTGAAATGCCGATCTCTCTCGTTGAGTGCTACGGAGTGGTAGCCATTCCACGCGTCGAAAATGGTCTTCTTGGTTTTGCGTGGAATAGCCCGAGCCTGGTGGAATGGAGATGGGCAGTGATGGGTCTCGCGCGTGGCGTGCTGGTTTAGGGGTTGAAAATTGATGGTCCTCCTTAGCGACCCGTTCTTCTTGGTGCAAATCACCATGCGGTGGCACCAAGTGACGGGCGTGCCCAGGGCGTCCTTCTCCAACACGCCAAGGCGGACGTCCCGGTCAAGACCGGCCTTCACCTCATCCTGCCAGTGGATGGGGATGGCGATGGGATTGTGGCAAGGCTTGGGGATGGCGGTGGGGTCGATGCTCAGGGATAAGGGGGGTCCAGACATCATTGGGAGGGGCTGGTGCTCACAGACGTTGAACGCACTCGCTGAGTATAGTTCAAGCAAGTGACGCTCAAGTCTGTGGCGGTTTTCCTCAGTGCCGGAGAAGGGCAGGGAGGAGGGTCTGTCTGGGGGGGGGGGGTGCCCTGGTTGGGCATGAGCAAGGTCTGAGGGGGGTGGGTGCGGTGTGCCTCACCATGGGTGGAGTAGTGGTATGGGGTCCTGGAGGTTTGGCCTGCAGGTCCGCTGTGGTGTTCATCTGGGGAGGTCTGGGCACATGATGGATGGGTCTGGTCTGCAGGTCATTAGTTCTGGTCAGCAGGTTCTCAGGTCTGGTCAGCAGGTCCTGGGCTGGTGACAGTGGCTGATCAGGGGTCGCCCATGTATTCGTGCCATTTCCCGAAGGTGGCGTCAACGTACAGAGGGGGAACCCCTTAGCGATCAGCCCAAGGTCATAGCAGGTGGCCAGGCTCAGGTATAGCTTGGTGGCCAGTGGGCAAAAGTAGACCATCTGCCTGGTCTCTCGAATGGTGTGGCAAGACTTGATCCGTAGGAGGGCAGCCCCGATGATGGGGAGGGCGTTGCCACTTGCTGATGACATGGAGAGGGTGGCCGGGATGAGGTCGTGGGGGCGGAGGTGGAGTTCGTGCATCAGGAGGGGTCCAGCCAGACAGCTTTGGCAGCCAGTGTCGGCCAGGGCAGTGGTGGTCAGGTTGTGGCGCTCTTCCCTCAAGGTGTGGCCATGGGCCCGGTAGTCTGCCTTGTAAGTCGAGACCTTCACCTGCATATTCGGTTGGGGTGGAGATCGACGTTGCACCCAGGTGTTAGTGGACGAGTCCCATGACTGGTGTGGTAGTGAGCCCTCGGATAGTGTGTTGGTTTCCTCCGTGATGGCACTCTCCTGCTCGGCCTGCTTTTGCCAGCAGAGGTGGGCATAATGGTTGGTGCGGCCACAGGACGAGCAGGTGGAGCCAAAGGCCGGGCATTGGGTGCGCCTGATGGCCGTTCGTGCTCTCTCCCCGTGGCCTTGGCTGCCACAAAAGCAGCATGTGGCCTTTGGGTTAGTGGGCGGCCTGCCGGTGTTGGGTTGCCCTTTGTGTGGGATGGGCTGGTTCCTTGGTGGTGGCTGCAGGCGGTTTGGTTTGCCGGTGGAGTCTCTCACGGATGATCGTGGGGTGGGCGGGCGCTGTTGTTGCCTGTAACCACTCCGGAGGGCATCTTCATGGTCAGCCTCCTCGTCGATAATAAGGTTTGCCGAGGTGGGTGTCGTGATGGTGACCGCGGACCGCTTGCCCACGGCCCTCACCTCAACAAATCTTATTGTCTCCTCCACGGTCATGACCTGGTTGGTGTCTTTGAGGAGGTCCTCCTGGATGTCGGGGTCGGCGAGACCAATGCAGAGCTGATCTGTGACCCTCTGCTCCCCCTGGTTATTTACCACGTCGCAACCCGAGCATTTCTTGATGAACATGCAGACTTCCGCTTGGCCGCGGAGCCTGGCAGCAAAGGAGTGGATGGGCTCCCCCCAGTCCTGGACCATTCTGGAGAGCGCAACACGGGCGACCTTCGGGTTTTCCTGACGTCACGTCTCAGCTTGGAATCTAAGCACTCCAGCAGTTGGATTGCCACGTCAGGGCCAGCCAGATGGACGGCGAGGGAGTAGGCCCTCCATCTGGTTAAGAAATAGTGCCACCCCTCAGTGGTCCCTCCGGCTGTGACCTCTGGGCGGCGGACAGGCGTTGGTTTAGTCCTGGCAGCTTGACTATGAACCAGCATGTGGCCATTCAGTAGGGCGGCCACCACTACTGGGGGCGTCCCATCCGGTGTGGCAAAGTCGCAGCCCGGGTAGGGGCAGTTCACTGCCATGAGGGTGGTGGGCAGTAATTGGGATTTCGACACTGGACGATCCCCTAGCCAGTACTTTTGCCGGTGGAGTCTCTAGCAACTATGAAATGCTACGCTGACTGAATTGATGCACACATAGTTAAGTGCAATGCACCATCTCGATGTCAGATCAAAGAGGATTGAATATAGTTATTATCTGCATGAGATGTGTGCATCAATTGAGTGTATGTCATGGGGCATGCGTGAGGTAAGGGGACATCAATCGGGTGAAGGGCCGTCAATCGGGTGAAGGGCCGTACGTAGTGATATGCATATACAGGTATGGGCTAGGTAAGAATGAGTACAGTAGGAAGTCAGTTATCCGAACACCTTGGGACCGAGGGTGTTCGGATAACTGAAATGTTCGGATAACTGGTCACACAAAATAAATTTAGCGATACGGGATATTATGACATTTTACTACACATAATCAATAATAGTGGATGCATATTGTATGTAATCTAACATTTAGAATATCTAGTCTGCAGCTTGAGTAAAGTAATCTGTAACTTTTGTTTGTTTCTTATTTACAAATCTTTTTTTTGCAGTTTCAATTAGGAGATTATTTAGAACTACAGTTGTGCTCAGTGGGATTCCAGGCTGCTCCTGGACATATGCTAGAACTGTCTCTAGTGCAGTGCAAGCTTGGGAATGGGACACAGCTGGAAGACTCTCCTCTTCCTCTTCTCTATCACTTTTGTCACCTTCTGTAGCAAGTGCCACAATCTCCTCTTCTGTCAGTTCATGGTAGCCTGCATCGTTGTCGTCAGCCAAAAGCCAACCGATTCTCTCTTCTGGTGGAATGGCCAAGTTATTGAGAAGAGTGTCAATTTCTGGTGTTTCCACCTCCTCTTCCTCCCGAAATGATTTGGGCATCAACAGCTTTTTCCAGCTTTTAGCTATTGTACCAGGGTCAACTTCATCCCAACACTTAGCAGATAACAAAACTGCATCCTTAATGTTCAATGTTTTTGAAAATTGAGCAATATCCATCTGTCCCACACTCTCTTCATCCAACATGCGTAGCAACAGATCTCGTTTGTACAGACGTTTCAATGTCTGTAGCACACCCTGATCCATGGGCTGTATGAGGGATGTTGTGTTGGGTGGCAGGTACAAACATGATATCTGACCATCTTCTGAACAGATGCTGTTTACATCAGGGTGGGATGGGGCATTGTCTAGGACTAGCAAGGCTTTTGGGGAAAGGCCAAGTTCCTCTAGTTGTCTTCGACATTGTGGCACAAAGTGGTCATGAAACCATTTGGTGAAGGTGGCAGAGTCCATCCAGGAATTCTTCTGTGCATAATACACTACAGGAAGGTCCCTCTTGTTCACGTATTTGAAGCAGCGTGGGTTAAGGGATTTGTGTATAAATACTAAGGGGAGTTTTATAGTGCCATTAGCATTGGCACATGCCATCAAAGTCACTCGATCTTTGGGCTTCTTGAACCCCTTAGCCTCCTTCTCCCTGGCTGACACAAGAGTTTTGTCTGGCATGAGCTTCCAGTACAGCCCAGTCTCATCACAGTTGAACACCTGTGTCAATGTCAAGCCTTTCTCTTCCATTGTGCTAACTAAACGATCCTTGAAGACTTCAACAGACTCTGTATGTGCTGAAAGTGACTCTCCTTGTATAGACAAGCCACGCACACCATGCCTACCCTTAAACCGCTTTAGCCAACCAGTCCCAGCCTTGAATGTGTTCCCTGAATCTCCCTGACCTGGATAAACCATAGGAAAGAGCTGAAGCGCCTTGGCCATCAAAAGTGGACCACTAACAGGAGTTCCTACAAATAAAGAACAACAATCATCCCAAAAACAACAGAGCATTTTTAGTTATGAACAGTAGTTTAGTCTCAAACAAGCTTACCTTTGCACCTCTGCTGGACAAACCATAGAAAGACAGCTTTATCCAGCTCCTCATAGTCTGCTCTCCTCACAATCTTCCTCTTTTTTATGCAGTCACCATCCTGAATTTGTGTTTGGAAGTCCAGCAGCTTTTCTTTCTTCTTTACAATATCATGGACTGTGGACTTTCCAATATTGTATTGGATTCCTACACTGGCTAAACTTCTTCCTTTCTCGACAAGTTCACAGATAGTAAGCTTGTTTTCAATGGTAAGGACAACTCTTTTCCTCTTTTGACTAGTCAGCTGAAGCCATGCTACCTGCTACACTGAGAATTGAAACAGCTAGCAGCCTACGTTTATGCGCATGAGCACGAGTGCACACTATTGAAGGAAGTTGTAAAAAAAAAAATTAAAAAAAATTAATATTTTTTTTTTAAATGGGTGGTGGGTGTGGCTTCATTTAGCGTTCGGTTGACCGACGTGTGCGGATAACTGACGTTCGGATAACTGACTTCCTACTGTATTGTCTAGTAAGTAAGTCATTGTATCAGTACAGGGAGTGCTTGAAGCAAGGCAAGGGCACATTCAAGCCAGACTTCTTCCAGCTTATGAGCAATAACATGTTTAGAAAGATCATGGCTAAGCAATCGATTATCTTTGTGAACATTTCAATACTTTTGCTTCCCGTGAACCAAGTTTTAGCACAACATAGAAAGGTCTACAGCATAATAATTTTTCATTTAGTCATAATATGTATCTTCAAAAATGCTATGTAAGAAAATAAAAACTATAATAACAACAACAACACCAAAACAAATTAAGTCTGAAACAAACTCTTTTGAACATGAAAAATTCTGGCATTTAAAAATCCAGTCCACCAAATGTCGACTAAGGCAGGATTAAATTAATAGGAAAGTGAACCATTATATAGCTACTGGGAAGGGGGGAAAAGCTTGTGTTAAATTTAAGTTGAAAGTCAAGTTTTTGTGTTGAAGTTTTTTGGGGGAGTATATAGCCATATTATTCAGGACAGCCCAAGAGATTGATAACATGACTTCTACTATAAACTCATACCAGCTAAAATGGGCCATACAAATCTTTTATTGCATTTTGGTAGAATGAAATGCATAGCTCAACTTACTATGCCAACAATAAGCTGAAGCCTGTAACTGCCTACAGTTAATATTTCTTACATTTTGAATAATTATGTAGCATTACAAATAAGCTGCAAATGTTCTTTGTACTGTTTTCAATTAAAAAAATATATAATATTGATGACATTATCAATAATTAACTAGAATTTTACTTACAACTAACAAGAGATGCTAAGACTTGCTGAGCTTGTTATATATATATACCTATTTACCGCGTGATATAAACCACACCCTGGCACACACATCCAGAACACGTGAATCAGATGTGAAAAAATAAAATAAAGATAACAACAGAAATTAAAATAGTAAATTAATAATAATTATTATTGTTGTTGTTGTTATTATTATAATATTATTAACAATATAAATTGTCAACTGAGAGATCGTTGAGAGTGTATATTGATTGATTGATTTCACTCGATCATTCACTCAGCTAATCTGCAATGTACTCCTTGTTAACTCATCAATGGATGGTCTAGTCACGGGTGATATCACTTTTATTGATTTTTAATTTTATATATTCTCAATGACATGGTCAGATATATACTGCAATGCACCATGAGAGACTGAACAGCTACTTTCTCTATTTTCTCTCTGATTTGGGGGAGGGGGAGGGGATCATTAAAAAAAAAAAGTACCCGAAATTTGTAAACTTGATAACTTTTTTGTTTTGTTTTCATACTTGGCAATTAATTTTTGGTGCCAGAAAAATAGTTTGTTTCAAGAGCTTTCCAATGATATACTTTATTTAGGCTAGTAAGTAATGATAAGTTTACTCCCTTAAAAAACAATGCCCTGATCACCTTAATAATCCTAAAAACGACAGCACGCCCACTTCACATTTACAGATTAACAGAACAACATGACCACATTATGAGTGAAGTTTTTGTTTCCAGTCAAAAGTTTTCCACCACACCTTTGCTTTTCATTTATTATTTTTAACCCTCCATTTCCCTCTTAGTGGTTATCTGGAGAAAAGAGCTTTGCACTCAATGTGCTTCTGTTGTTTGTGGGAAGAGGTTACAGTCACTCTTATTTTCAAGAAAAAATCTAGCATACATTTTTAAAAAGAGTATACTTGTTACCACTTATTAACCTTCATGCCTCCGTAAAGAACGTTACTTATTTTGCTGAGTCATGGCATATGCTTGCAGTAGAGCGGGCATTGTTGAGATGGTAGTTGTGAAATATAAGACTCTGGGGATATACTTAACATATATACATGATTTTACGGACAATTGTTCCTGTCGTGATATACCTGAATGAAGGGATAGTTGTTCTTGTGATGTACATGCTGTAGGAAAAGTTGCTCCTGCATGATACACATGGCTGTTGGCAGAGTTCCTATTGTGACGACTGCAGGGACAGTTGCTCCTCTCATGAAGTTCCTGGTTGTAAGGACAGTTGTTCCAGTCATGATGACGGTATTCCAGTCGGAACTTACAGGACTGCGTGGAAACATTTATTCTAGCAAAAACTCCAAGAAAACCAAAAAAAATGAAGTGGAAACCAGCACTCCACCATGCAGAGTGAGGTCAGGCAGGTGGGCCCTGGACCAAGATCACAATCACATGAGCTTACTTACAATTCCTTCAATTCTGAGTATTTTATTCACCAGTAGCAGCCAATCCCCCTCAAATTCCTCACATATCATCAAGAAATACCCCACATCTTCCCCTGCTACACTATCACACATTATGCATTTCTCATTCCTAATTATTCCATGTCTCTTCTTTACTTCTAACAACCCAGTTCTGTCCAAATTCTAATTTCACAACTTCCTGACTCTACATGGACCTCACACCTCTCCATCTCTGCACCATTTTTTGGCCAATTTGTAGAACTGTGTACTCTTACTGTTTACTTCCTCCTCCCAAACCTTCACATTCCTCACCTTTATTTCCCCTTCCACTTACGTATTCGTACTTCCTCCTTAAGATCACATACTCTTCCCACCATCTGATTATTCATCCTCTTAAAATTACTTTCACCAATCCATTCTCTTCCAATACTTCCAGTCTCTTCCCAAACAAAACCTTCATCTCTTCCCTTCCCACCTGCCCATTTACTCTACTCATCCATGCTACCTTCCCAACCCATTCTTCTGCCATCTTCTCTAACTGCCTTTCTTAACTTCCTATCATACCACACTCCCAAGTATTTTAACTCTTCTACCTCTTCCACTATCTCCTCACCAATCCTCCAACTTACTCCTGCTTCCCTCTTCCCTACTTCCATGACCTTGCTCTTCTTACTATTAAACTTCATCTCACCTTAATACATACGCCTGTACCACATCAAACATAGCTTGCAGCTCCACCCCAAGTCTGCCAAAAGAACAGCATCATCTGCATATGTAAATGCAAGTGCCCCACACCAACACCCTTCCAGCTCTCTCCAACTCCTCTGCCATTATCATCAATTGAAAAGAAGTGGAGACAAAGGGCATCCCTGCCTAAGCCCATTCTCCACACCAAACCATCTTAACCTCTCTCCATTCAATACCACCACTGTCATCTCCACCCCACTATACAGTCCTTCACATACCCTCACAAACTTGCACTCTACTTCAACTTGTGCCACAACACATATTAAAGATTTACCTGAGGTGCATAACAGCATGAGGATAGAGCTAAGGAAAAGACAATACAATTGTTGCATGAGATGCTCCATGAATTCCAGAAGAAAGATAGGCATGAGTAGCTACCTAATTAGCAATCAAGTTTTCTCCAAGCTCCAACCTGCAGTTGCAGTGACGGCAAAGTTCTACTTAAGGCACATCCACATAATGGTTTAACACCTATATAGCTATGCACCTCCGAGGTGGATTGGAGCCATTACGCTTTAGTATAGACATCAGAATTTAAATTCACATTATTTAATATGCTGACTGGCAAGCATAGGTGCAATGGAGAGAGAGAGAGAGAAAACAATTATACACTATATTTGTATTTATGTATTTGGCAACTTTTATGAGCAGTTCAAGCATGGTTCTAACCTTTAGGGTGGAATTTGCAATACCACTATAATTGGCGACAAGTGATAGAATCGTTATGGCCAAGTCAAGGGATCATTTTCAAACAAAAAGGAAAAATATATCCTCAAACTTAGAGGGAGTACTTCTGTACTTTGAAAAACCAACTAAGCCGTTTTGCTGACTGTTATCGGAGCCAATAATTATGGTACTGTTTGCAGCTTAGTGGTTCATACCCTGCCCCGAGACAAAACTTTTGACAAGCTGGTTGGCCTCTTCAAGTCATATTTTTAACATAAGCCTAATCATTGCAGGGAGGGACTAATTTTACCAGAGGATCCAAGAAGATGGTAAATCCATGCTGATGTTTGTTGCCTGCAATTACCTGCAAATTCTGAGCTTTCATGGATCAAGAGCTTCAGGATCAAATCATTTGCAGACTCAAGGCAGACACCGACCAGAAGCACTTGCTTGATGAAAGTGGCTTATCTATGGCAAGATCCCTGGTGATCTCAAGAGATAGAGCTACTGGTACTAAATCTAGGCACCTAAATAACCCTACCAGCACAGCTATCTTGCAAGTGTCAGGTTCATCAGGACAGCCAGCCATGTTTGTCATGGGTGTGGCAAGTCTGACCATGATGGCAACCAACTGCAAATATCAGCAAGCCATCTGACACAAGTGTGGTTAGCAAGGCTTCAGCTCCCTAGCTTGCAGGAGGACTTCAAATTGTCAGAATAGCATTTCATCACCATATCTTAGGCCAGACTGTCAAATGGTCATTTTCTATATCCACATGCCTACAAAACTTCTGACTTGCGTGTTAGAAACCTTCTGCCAAGTACTCGTGTTGCGTTACTTTTGTAGGAATGTGGTGGATATAGAAATGACCATTTTGACAAAGGAACGAACGTCCAGATGCAGAATGTGAAAGGGGTAAAGGATTGCCTATTGTTCTAACGGTCATGCGCTGGGGTGCTAGGAGTTACGGTGTTTTATTTGTCGAGCTTCCTCCTGCAGGTTTGCCCAAAAGAGCAGCAAAGTTGTGAGTTTAAAGTGTTATAACAAGTAATAGTGTATAAATAAAGGCACCCCACATTTGAATGCGCAGATTTAGCGTTGCCACGAAATAGTTGTTGACGGTAAATCTTTGGTCTGCGGTTAGCTAAAATCAGCATGAATATACTGGTATGTTAGGAAAATATTTTACATGGTATATTTATGCTTAGATCTCATTTTACTTGTGTTAAGATAAAATGTTAAGATAAAAATGTGTTAAGATAAAAATGTGGTTTTGTTCTTGCTATTCAACATAATATTTTGTTACAATACTACTATATAAAATACAACATTTTTCTAAGTATATTATCCTCACACATTTTCTTCTCTAGTTTTCTTTCTCTGCTTCATACGGCTAACACTCTTTGCAACATTTCATACCACATGACCTCATATATATAGTGTGTGTAACACATTTTACAAATTCACCATAATTATAATATTGTATGCATGTAGGTAGATAGATACATAGATAGTTACTCAATGTCAGAATAAACTGGTCAATGATGGAGCACAGATGGAATTAGCATAACATAGAGAAAACTTGTTGCCTATGTCAACTATATTGCTCTTACCTGTGATGGAGGGTGCCTCAAGATAGATTAAGTCTGGTCCAAAAAGTTGAAAATTGCAATGATAGCACAAGGAGTCATATCCTTCCCTGGTCCATCCTAGCTGTTATTGCAAATCATAATCATACATGGAGTCATAGCCTTCTCTGGTCCATCCTAGCTGTTGTTGCAAATCATAATCATACATGGAGTCATAGCCTTCCCTGGTCCATCCTAGCAAATCATAATCATACATGGAGTCATAGCCTTCCCTGGTCCATCCTAGCTGTTGTTGCAAATCATATGGAGTCATAGCCTTCCCTGGTCCATCCTAGCTGTTGTTGCAAATCATAATCATACATGGAGTCATAGCTTTCCCTGGTCCATCCTAGCTGTTGTTGCAAATCATGATTAGCAACCCACAGTGATGTTTTATGATATACACAATGATTTTATGAAGTTGAGCTTATATTAGCTAAGCTACACACACCACTTACTAATATACTATTTCATCGCACTGCTGACTTGAGCTTGGCCTTGGGAAACATTTTAAGGAAGAAGCACTGGGAAAGGATGGAGACAACTACACCAGTGTCTACCTCTATGGCCAGCATTTTTCCAGGTACAATTATCTACAATTGGCTTGACTGAACTACTTCCAAATGTTAAGGTAAAGTTGGAAGCTCCTTGACCTGAGGTGCAGAGTTAACAAAGTCGGTGCTCCTGTGGTTGCGGTGACTGGGCTTTGAAGCACTCCTGCAAGTTAGATGAAGCCTTGCTAACCACATTTGTATCAATGGCTTGCTGATATTTGCAGTTGGTTGCCATCATGGTCAGACTTGCCACACCCATGACAAACATGGTCATTTGTAGCTGTATCCTGATTAACCTGACACTTGCAAGATAGCTGTGCTGGTAGGGTTATTTAGGTTCTGTTCTTAATTTAGACCCATTGTCCGTGATGTAACTCTCTGGGTGCTCCCAGTCTCGCAGTGACATCTATGAGAGAG